>JAAAQI020126882.1:0-14367 GCA_011800005.2 Stichodactyla mertensii | reverse complement strand
TCATTAAAATCGTGGCTTAAAAATGCTTAAAAATTGACATTTTTTCCAAGAAAAGGGGGGTTCCAGAACCCTTGGAATCCTCCCTGCGCACGCCCCTGTTGTTTCTCGGTAGCGCTTGAGAAGATACGTTAGTGTGGGTGAGCCCTCAAACAAAGAATCGTATAGTCAAAGAATTTGAATTGGGAAAACAATACGCCCAAGTGGATTAGGTCTATAATCTCAACATGGCCGTCTAAGTTTTTATTCCCATTTCAAAGACATTTCCGCACAATAATGGGTCCGCACAAAACGATAATGGTTCTAAAAAATAACTTGGATCAGAATCAGTCGCGTTTGGGCGTTGCAGTTAAATTCACCAGAAAATCTTAGGAGTAGAGTAACGATTAAAATTAAATGGAACTTAATCCTTGTGTCAGGCAGGAAAAGTTATTTTAAGCGGTATTTTATTAACTTCACACACGTGTACAACAATAATAGTAAATAGTAATAGAGATATAAAATTAAAGAAAAAAAAAACTGAATTCTTAGGAGCATAAATATAAACAAAGTAAATATAAAGTGTGTGTGGTTGTTGAGGGAGTGTAAACTTTCGAGTCAACTACCACCCACTGAAAGTAAATGCTTGGCTAAAGACAGTTAGACATAGAGGAGTTACATGTAGGAGGTTCTTTCAAGTATTGACCATGCACTAATCATCCAGAAGGTAAAAGTAGTAGGAAAGTGAGAGTTCCGCGACACACCACTTCAATTGGAACAAAAGATGAAATAACAGGCGATACTTATTCAAGTTAGATTTTATTAGTTTCTTAAGTGCCATCACTCTATCAGGCGATGGCGTAGACTAGATGGTGACTAGGGAAGTATAAAGGCAGGTTACCATCCAGTCTACACCATCGCCTGATAAAGACTAGCAGTAGCAGTCGAAACGTTTATTCCCAAATTCTGAGTCGCGTGAGACACTTGACAAAGTTCCGCTATATACATGAAATCATCGATGCAGATATCAGCTTAACTCCCCTGACAACGAGGAAGTACCGCACTTACACCGTACCGTACACACTTGTTTCGACTTCTCTCTAATCCGTGTAGCTATAGCTTTAAATACCCTTAAAACGGAGCACTGATGGAGAGAGGGGGGTAAAGTGCGCACTGTCGGCTTCCATTGATACCAGCCTCATAGATGAAGGAACTACCGACGTTAAATAAAGATACTTTACTTTTTTTTAAAAAAGTAATTAACGATAAGTACGTTTCTGTCTGACAGTTATTTCAATGACGTTTGTAAATACATTTTCCATTCTCCACCTGATGATGGACCGTGGTTCCGAAAGCTCGGATTAAAAAAAAACACAATTAAATGTTGAAGAAATGTACCTTAATCATTAATAATCACTTTCACATGCAAACCAACATTGGATTTAGCGAGGAAGTTTTTTTCTTAAGACGGGTCAATAGACCTCCTAGGCGTTTTAATGTTTTCCTCCTAATGTTTTCCCATTTCAGACCACGTGTCATTCCCTTGGGTTTTATCTCTTTGTTTCTCGGAAACGCTTGAGAAGATACTCGCGTGCGCATCCAAACTAATCTGAACAACGCGAATTCTATGGAATTGAAAAGCAAATTTTACTTTCAAAGAGGAAAATAATCAATCTTATAAAAAAAATTTCAAAACATTTCATAAAAATATGTCAATTCTTAGCATAAAACTTGCGTCCTGGCCCGCCTTGGATTTGAATGAGCGCGCAACCTTGAGAAAATGGTCTATTGCACCACGAATATGAGCAATACAGGGGCGGATCCAGGAATTCCCCGGAGGGGCGGAATTTAGGATTCAAATGTATTAAACACTAACACTAGAGCTTTTCCGAGCGCTAGTGTGCTAATGCTAAGAGAGAGAGAGAGAGGGGGGGGGGGAATAGTCACCCTTTTCCCCTCCCCTGGATCCGCCCTTGCAATAACCATTGACGTCATAGCCATTTTTAGTCTGTTCATTTTTTCAGATTGTTTGATTAAGATTCGTTGTGGGTACAAAAATTAAGTCAATAGCTCGAGTTAGAAATGATCTTATAAAAGCCTACTAAGGAGTCTGCACCAAATTCTATAAGGGCAGGGGCGGATCCAGGATTTTGTTCAGGGAGGGGTGCAGGGCACAAAGTCAGCCCGGGAGGGGGGGTGGGGTGGGGTGTGCAAACCTTAATCAAAGAAAGAAAATATTTTGTATTGGGTATCTTCTAGGACGAAGTTTTGCTCGGAGGGGGTGTGTGCACCCCCTGCACCCCCCTGGATCCGCCCCTGAAGGGAATGTAACATACGCAATTGTGTAAATTGAGGACTCTAAACAAGACTTTTACTTCATACTTAGTTACGCCGAACCGGTCTTGTCCGTCAAGAAAATGAACAATTCTTCTCAGTCAGTTCCCGTCAGCGAGGAGGGCAAGACGGGCGACATGATCTGGTCAACGGCATATTTCATTCAAGCCATTGCAGTGTTCTTTGCCAACCTCCTGACCATCATCACCTTCACCATCAACAGACATCTACGCAAGCGAAGTGTATATTGCGTCATTAACCTGGCCGTGGCTGACATGCTCGTTGGTCTCGGGATCTTGCTGGTGAACATCTCAGGCTTGGCACTTTTTGGAGCCAAAGTTCTGTTAAATAAAAGCTTTTCACACTTCCAGAAAAGCTTTGGTAAAATTCAACTGAGCGTACAAACCTTCACAGCCAATGCAACCATACTTGCCTTGACCCTGGTGGCATTAGAGCGCATGTGCGCTACACTGTGGCCATTACGTCACCGCAGCGTCGGCTCTTGGGTTTTTGCCGTCTCCTTATCAAGCACGTGGTCACTAGCCCTCCTGTTTTCAGCTTCCAGTGCCATAATCAACACAAAAGTGGAAAATCCAGGAAAGATAAATTTCTATTTAGCAGGCGTTTGGTCGGCCATTATACTGGTGGTGATATGTGTATCGTACATTGTGATCTACGTTAGAGTAAAGAGTGAGCGACAACAGATGGTTAACATGGTTGGTCAGCGGTTAACAAGGCAGGAGCGAGGCCTGGTAATGACTCTATTTATTGTGACCGTGGCATCGATAGTGACCTGGTTCCCACTGTCATTTCTTCTTCTTCTTCGAGTTGCCAACACAGTGTATGTGCCAAACGAAGCCCATTTAGTTTGTGTTTTCCTCGTTGTGACCAACTCTCTTGTCAACCCAATAATATACGTTTTCCGAATGCGAGATTTCAGAAGGGCTTTTCTTAAAGTTATAATCAAATGTTCGCGCGATCGATCTACACGGATAAGACCAATGCAACACGAAGCAGTGCAGAACAGATCCCAAAGAACCACGGAAGAAAGCTGAGGAAAATACTTGGTATACATATTAGAAGCACAGCGTAGAACTATATATCATAAATCAAGATATAATGCGTGCTCTAATTGGCTAAAAACTGTGTGATATAAGAGCATAGAAACACGTTTTCCATAGAAGCATTTCATTGTATTATAAAAAAAGCTAGATAAAAACGCTTTTTTTTTTCATGTTCTATGCTGTAATATCAACACTTGGGATGGTGGACACTTGAAAAGCTTTAGATTCATTCGCCTACGGCTCGTGATCCTAAAACTCTTCTTTTGTACTTCAAACATCCCGCGTGTTGATACAAACATGAAAAAAGCGTTTAAAGCTTAATTAAGATTATAAGCAGAACTATATATAACATTAGAAGACTATAATAATAGAGCAAAACTAGTCATTTGTCCAAATGTCAACTGGTCCAGACTTCTGCAATTGGAATAGTCTTCCTGAGAACATTGTTCAAGCTCCAACCGCTAATACATTTAGAAGACTATATATTTACACTTAAGATCTACTTGAATAATTTGAATGTATTACTGGATTTTTGTAATATCACATATAGAATCTGTATTACTTATTGTTATTATCTATTATTATTTTATCAAATCCTTGTGCTACTTATGGTTTTAAAAATTAATAAACGTAGATGAGATCTAGATCTGTTTCCAGAAAAATTAACAATAGACCTCCATAACACAAAACTATAGCGTAAACGGTTAAGTTTTTAAACACTGTACACTAAAACGAATACCCAGTCCAATGAAAGTAAAGAGAAAGCAACCAGTCCTTTGAGATAAAAGAAACTAGGAAATAGACGTTTTCCAAGATGCATGAGCACTTTTATCAGATATCGCGGGCAGACTTGAAAACGAGACAATTTCAGGCAGAAGCGCAAGGAAGCTGAAAAATATGAGACGATGAAATGAAGAAAAACAATTTGTATAGACGGAAAAGTTCGTATAAACAACATTTTTAAAGGAAAATAAATCTTTTGCTTTGAAATTGTCTAATTCAGAATGTAATGTCAAAATATTTAAAAGGACTGTTCGAATTTGGAACGCAAAATTGATTTAAAAATAAAATACTGTGTGTCTAGAATAACTTTTCTTAAAAATCCCTGGAAATACCCGAGATTTCCGGCTACGATGGCAGTGTTGTTGTTTTTTTTTACTCATACTGCCTGAAATTGCCTCATTTTCGAATCTTGCGCAACTCACCCGGAAAACGTTTTTTTAGATAGAAAGAAACGTGACGGAAAGAAAAATTTGGTTGAAGGAAGGTTAATGACGATTTCAGATATTCTTTTTCGACTCGTTTAGGTTTCTTGAAGATAAACTTTCATCAAAGCAATGACTGAAAAAACTAAGCCAAATCCTCCACTAAGAATCCCGATGCATACGATTAAAATATTAACAACATACTTGGCCGCACTGATGTGGTTAAGATGAAGAATAATATAAAACAATGGAGGGAATATCAAGGTCAAACAAACCCCAGAAAGACTTCCAATAATTGCCATAAGTAAGGAAAACTCTGGGATCAAAATGGCAATCAAAACTGTAATTCCGACAAATATCACTCGAAGGGAGTAAACTTGGATTTTTTCGAGGCGACTCAGGGGGTCTCCGTCGTCAGGGAAACAGCGTGGTAAGCATGCCAAACTCATTTTGTGTAAGACAGTGAAGAGTGTGAAGGCGGGCAGAGCGA
Organism: Stichodactyla mertensii; assembly: GCA_011800005.2. Taxonomy (NCBI): domain Eukaryota; kingdom Metazoa; phylum Cnidaria; class Anthozoa; order Actiniaria; family Stichodactylidae; genus Stichodactyla; species Stichodactyla mertensii. The sequence continues at coordinate 9,298 of JAAAQI020126882.1, read as the reverse complement.
ATGAAAATAACCCATTGAGGCCGAGAAGAGCATTGGCGGAGTTCTCCAGCACCCCAGGGGGAAGGTTTTCGGAGATCTCTTGCTTGGTGTTCTCCTTGAACGTAAGGACGGCTATGAAACTATAAACGATTTTAGTGACGGCTGAAATACAGAACGAGTAGTTCATTACTGAGTCAAACGATTCAGGGCAAGCCATATTTTCTTCTATTCCTGGAAGATACGGGTGGCTTACGAAGCTGAACAGAATGATGCCCCATGCAACTGGAAAACCCTCTAAAGTGGTCAGCGGCATGTGGGTACTCCAGAAATACCTCTGAGTCAGCCCATACCCCATGACGGTCCCAAAGACCATTACGAGAGCAAACACGCTAAACATACTCAACCATGAAATTCGAGACAGCTGGTTGATGAAGACCGAAGGAAGAATCAACAGGCCTGCTAGCACCGTCCACGCTGTTAGCGAGATAGGCCTTTCTTCGAAGACGTCGTTGAAAAAATCTGCTACGAGCATAAGGTAGAGCACGCATGCGCAGGTGAGCTGTAGGATTTGAGCTCCGCATACTAAAAGAGCTCCATTTCGCTTCCAACATGATTGACCTGAAAATTGGAAGACAATGATTTTTAATCTTTATATTGGAAAATGGTTAGTCGGCGTTGTACATGCGAAGTAACGATTCCCGGTGACATGCACAATTATAATCGAGTATTTCAGAAACTTGAATTAACTGGGTGGGCTTTATGGTTGTCTTTGAAATTTCATGTAAACCAAAATAGTAAAAACGTGGATCATTTCATATACTTCGTATATTTTTCCTCTAAATTGTGGCCCAAAAATTAGGTCTAAGATAATAGACCCTTCTCCAAAATGGCGGCCACAAATTCAAATGAGTTAAAATTAGAAACATATACCAGCACTAGAAAGAGCACGTTTAATTTAGTAACTCTACAAAGATTCATTATGTCAAGTGTTATAGCGGCCGAGAAAACGTAAGTTAAAAATTGACAAATTTAGATGTTCGCATGACTGGTCATACAAACGTTTGTAATTTTGTCAGTTTCTCGGCCGATTTAACACCTGACATACTGAATCTTTTTAGGTTACTAAAGTAAACGTGCTCTTTCTAGTGCTGGTATACGTTTTTAATTTTAACTCATTTGAATTTGCGGCCGCCATTTTGGAGAAGGTTCTATTGTATCTAATTAGTTACAATGACAAAACAAACAAAACAAAACTCACCCAATTCTGCGTAGCTTTTTCTGAGTCGACGCCCTCTTTTTCCATCTCTTGCCACAGGTTTCTCGTACAGGCATTCAACAATCAGCTTGCCCGTGTAGTTAGTAATAATAGCGACGAGTACTATAGCAGCAAGAGAAAGATACCCTCCTTTACTCACGGCATAAGGAACGCCCAAGGTTCCAGTACCTTTGAAAAGAAATCCAGAAAAACAAGTATTTGATCGGCTTTTTTTTTTGTGTAGTTCAATGGGTGACACTAGAATGGCTTCCACTCAGAACGGACCAATCACAAATTGAAACGGATTCACACAGTCAGTCAGTCTAATACAATAGTGACTTGTGTATAATATAAGTATCTCAATCAACTTGCGTTGAACGCGGATGATGCCGACAAACCATCAGTGCACCTTTCCGGAGCCTTTCCTTGATTCTTTAGGATGCGCGCGCGTGAACGAGGTCAGGAGACAAAAAACAATGAAAAGTGGCAGCAGTTTTAAGGAAATACGTCTATTGTGTCTAAACAAGACAAGGACTTTTTAAGTTCGATTTTGCGAATCCTTCTGCATTTTAATCCGCATTGCTCAGAATAGTTTGCCTCCTGAGCAGACCCTGACCTCGCTTGTACACCGGCTAAGTTAAGAAGAATTATGGGTAGCTCCTGAAAGATGACGTCACACTAAGGCTTTTTTTTTTTTTTTTTTTTACAAAAATAAATTTGGATGCAATAAATCAAAACGAGAAATAGATTGGAAAAAAACGAGGCACAGCCGATGTTTGAATAGAGGATGAAGCACTTTTTCAAGTGTTTGATCTAGCTTCTAAAACCATTAATAGTTCTAGGAGAAAATCAAAGCGAACGTTGGCCAGATTTATGCTCATTAATCACATATCCAAACCCGCCACCATCACATTAGTGATTTACATTGTTTTCTCATTAATTATTCATGAGTTTGAGAACAAAAAAAAAAAAGACCGAACAAAAATCTAATAAAAACAGAAAAATATTTATTGCAACAGTTTTGCAAGCATTATTCACATAAAAGACGCGACGAATAAAAATTGGTCAAAGGTCAAACTACCTTGTATTAGATTTGAAATGTTCCAAGCAGCTTGTAAGCTTGAAGTTTTTTCTTTCTTATCATTGATATCAACTTCTTCCTCATCTTCTTCTCTGGCCGTGTTTTCCTTCTCGTTCGCATCTTGTTCTCCAGAATTTCCGTCCTTCTCCACGTCTATCATGTACGCCTTACCACCAAACTCGTAATCTTCTTCAGTAAAGGATTCCTCTTCTTTCGGTACGTGATGGTATTGGTGTTGATTTGGATTCTCTTTTCGTAAATTTGTGAGGGACTTTGGCAGGATAATGTGCAGAACACCAGTTATTTTTTCCATCGTTTATAGCTCACCTTAAAGGGAACTATCCCTTGCAATTTCAGTACGTTTTAAAAACACCACGAACAAAAAAGTCGTCTGTTTCCATTTCTACAGAGAAGAGCGCGTCGAGTGCCGCCCTTGCTTTGTTGGTTTGTTTGGTTGTTACTCTACGAAATGAATTCACCATCAACTAACTATCCGTTAACAAACTGATCGATTGCATCAACTGAGGTTTTCATGCTTAACAATTAATTGAACTAAGCAGTGTATCAATTAATTATTTAAAGAGTTTGGGAATTAGAAAAAGCTGTGCCAAAAATTGACCTGGAAATAGACAAATGACGGTTCTACATGACGGGCCGCACCAGTGTCACCGGTGTTTGGGAGTACTTGACGTCATCGATAAGATCACTTCTTGTAGTGAGCGGGTACCAGCTATTATTTTTAGTTGAGGTATCGATTAATCACATTTGGTCACGCAAGCTACCTGCCGGTCGGATGGATAAGATTGCGGAAGCAAGTACTGCGACGTCACGTCTAATGATACCAGCCGGTGCAACTGTGTGGTGGTTTACTCAGATCAATTTTTTGTGCATTATTCTGATCTGCTTGATGCATCGATTAACCTCAGTAAAACATTCGCTGACATACGTAAATAAAACCCAAACTTCATTCATCAAAAATTCCATACGTTTTGATTTCATTATTAATATTAATAATTTAAACATTCATTATTAATAGTTTGCTAAAAAAAGTTGGTTTAAAGTCAAGATTCAAAGGATTTGTTTTTTTCCTCGAGGTTTTGGCTCCGAACAAGGAGTTTTTTCCGTTGTCCGAGTTGGGATTCACCTGTTTCCACAATCCTATCCACCTATCCATGTAAAGCATAAAAACCTCATTTGATACAATCGATCTGTTTGTGGATTAATTGGTCGATGGCAGCATCGGTGCGGCCCGTGATGTAGAACTGCCATTTACTTACCACTAGTAGCCCGGTATGAAGTGAGGTAATGAAAAGAAAAATCTCATGAAAATGAAAAATGAGAATAAAATATATGGGAATTTAAAGATATGATCTCATCGAATTAGCCGCAATGGAATGAATCGGGGGCAAAACGGTCATAGCAAAGAATGATCATTTTGATAGTGATAGATTTGAATAATTTAACAGAATCAGCGATATCAGTTATTCAAACGTTTTTCGTCAACTAGACAAGAACAGAATCATAAGTATGATCAAAATGTTCAAAACTCGTTACTCAGGCTACCTGGAATGTATATTGTTGTGCAGGATGTATGAATGAGAACACCATCGCTAGACAGTTGCACCCAGAAGCAACAGTCGTATAATAAAAATCTCACGGACCTTCGCTGAAACACGTAAATATTCTACACAAAAATGAGGCTAATCCTGCATAACAGAGAACTCAACCTGGAGTATTATAGAATTAATATAATTGTATTTTGGTGCTCAAGTCCCATCATAAATTCTGGATCTCCCCCTGAATGGAAAATTCTAATATAAATTATGATTTATGAAAATCATCCTTGTCAAGATTGCTGAAGATTAATATAGGAATGACGCCAAGTGAAAGGGAAAAACAAAAGAGAAAATAAGATCGATATCCTATCATTTCAACTAGACTCCCTGAGAGGGAAGTCATGAAGAGTTTTCCTAATACCTCAACTGTGGCCAGCACAGAGAAATGAGTTGGCTGGAGGCTAGAGTGCACATCTTTAGAAATCTGCATCATGAGAGTAAAGGTAATGGTAGTAATGATGCCAGCAATCAGCTGCAAAACACACTCCGAGACAAGTAAAATGAAAACTGGTTGGCTGGAAGAAACAGCAAGAAAATGAGTTGCCATAGGAACAAGCCTTGCTATCGATATCCATTTTAGTAGCCTTGTGAGTTTACCTCTGGAAAAAAATAATTAGGTATTTATCAGTTGTGTAGGATAAATATTCTTATAGAAAATTAAACACAATCAAGATGAAACATTTATCACAAGACCAGAGAGAAAGCAGATAAGCCCTTCAATGCTTAAAAATCTATTAACATATCACATCTTGGAATATATATATTCATAATGTTTTATTTTACTGAAAATGCTATTTCATTTTCAAAATTATTAGGGCTTCTTCAATATATCTAATTTAATATCTATTTGGTGTATACCTGCTAGTATTCCATTCACTTGCCATCCAACCACCAATTGTAGACCCAAATATGGAGAAAAACTGTGCCAACATGCCAGTCAAGAGCCCAACACCACCAGGAGAAAATCCATTATCCAATAAGAACAAAGGAATCATGCTAGCCATTCCTTGCTCACCAAGTTTATACACAAAAACATAGAAGGCTATCCATGTAAAGTCTTTAGTTCTTGCTACACATTTGAACATTTCAAGAGAGCTTTTTCGGTTATCTTTTGGCTTATTAACTCTCAGCAAACTTACAGTTTGTGTTGGTTGTTTTGTGAGAGTTTGTGAATTGGTGGGATTAAATTTTGCTTTTACATGCATCCTATATAAGTATAATGCACATGACATGTAAAAACAGCTTACCACAATGAATAGTACTTCCCAACTTGAATAGGCAGACATCCATACTAACAATCCTCCTCCTGTTAATGCTCCAATTTTATATCCCACAACTTGGGCTATATTTCCTTTCCCTGTGGCAAGAATTGTAAATACAATATGATATTTTCAAACTTATTTTCATACTTGATATTGTGGTTTGATTTCAGTAAAGGCAAGCTTCTCAGAAACAGGTGATTTGCATTCATTCCCAGTATATTATGTATAAACAAAGAACATGTCAGCCATGTTGGATGACATAACAAAAGAATTCATTGAAAATTTTTTGATAAGTTCATCATGGCCGCTAGGAAAACCATCAACTGCAGCGGGTTCTGGTTGTTTTGATGGCTTTCTGTCATAAAATTTGTCATACTCAGTCATAACACATTACCAGGGGCAGCAGAACAACTCTGAAAGTGGGGTGTGTGCTAGCTTAGTAAATCCTTGCTGCTTGATAGTTGATCATGTATGTCATTCTTGTAAAGTGTGGGGGTGCAGAAACACCCCCATCTCCACCGCCCTTGATTGCCTGTTACCTGTTACCTATCTACTTTGCACCTTGTGGACTGCATAAGGCCTCATAACACATTACCAATCTAACAAAAGACTTTATTCTCTGTACTCCTTGTCATGTGAAATAAAAATGACCCTCTCTAAGACCATGGGTTGAATACCATGAATATTCCATCAATCAATAAAACATCAATTACATCGAACCCTGAAAAAACCTCTGTGTTTTTCTGTAAGTCAGGGCACAGCTAATTCACAGATTGAATTGGAATTTAATGTTGGGTTTTGCGGAGAGAGGAAAACCAAAAAACCTGGAGTAAAACCTTCAATCCTAAAACCCCAGAGGTGAGAAGCAACAGCATAACTGCAACATTATCCTTGAAACCCCTATACCAGATGCAAAGTTAAGTTAAAGTTAAATTCCTTCAAACTGAACACCCCAACCACCACTTATATTTTTAAATCCCGAGCCAGTTTTAATATCAAAACTACGTTCTGTAGTCCAAATATGAGAACTTGCAAGCTTACCCAGTTCACAGGAGTCGAGCATCCTTATTGCCATTGTATCAACAGCAATATCTTGACTAACCGCCATTACATTAAGCCCAAAGACGCCAACAAGGATCAAGAAGGTTAAATGAGTTCCAAATAAAGCCGGAACACCACAGCAAACAGCCATACCAATAAACGACAAGGTGAGCCAGGACCATATGGACGAAAACACTTCCAAATACTTGGCTAAAAACATTTTAAGCAGCCATGGAAAGCTTAGAATACGAGAAAAACCCACTTTTGAGAGGGAGAATGAACGAGTTTTTAATAATATAGGAATGAGCTTGGTTTGAATTCCATAAGGAAGTCCTTGAGCAAAATAAAGAGAGAACAAGAGTACAAACTTTTCCGCCGCCATTTTGCACGTGTTGTTGTTTTGTGGCTTTGTAAGTTGATGGGTAACCTGTGGTAAAATTTTATTTGAGTGGGGCTCCTGTGGTAGTCCCAACCACAGAAAGTTTTTTTATTTACATCACGTGATACTGGCACCACAGACAGCCCAAGCCAGGGCGAAGTATTATTGTCACAGGTAGCCCAAGCACAGCATTAGAGGGCCGGCTAGAATGAGAAAGTCCGAAAAAAATTGATTGTCAACAAAAATAGATGACATCTTTCCTTGTTTCCGTAATGCCATCGTAGTAGTTATTTCCTATCGCTATGGATGGTTTCTTTAGCCCTTCTAAAGCCTTTTCTTCCCCCGATTTAATATTAACATTAACTTCAATACTAAATGGGCAGAAAACATTTAACCTTTTTTATTTTAATGAATTCATATTATCTATTTCCTATACATTTATTTTTTAATAGTGACAACTTGTATAAAATAAACGATATCGATGCAGATGTCAGGAAGGGCACGAACTACTTTCCCCAGTCACCTCCCCAACCCTGTCATGATATTCGGTGGAGGCTTTGGTTCTGATTTTGTGCTTTAATGACGAAAATAATTCGGCACACTTATTCGTGTTATTTGCTTGACACATTTGTTACATAATTGAGCCTAATGTTGCGTGACATGATATATTATTACAAAGCCCACCTCCAATAAAATGCACGTTTCCTACTAAGGGACCGTTCATTATTAAACTGGAGGGAAGGGGGCCTGGTGGTTTTGTGAGGGGGGAGAGGACACCTGAAAAATTTGGCTATGAAAGGGGGGGCATAGAAAAAATATGATATGTTGGGGGGGTCACGCAAAACATGGACAAAATGAGGGAGGGCAAGTGAAAATTTTATGGAATAAAGGGGGGTACACAAAATTTTTAGCAAAAATTCCAAAAACCACCGCCCCCCCCCCTCCCGATAAAAAATGAACGGTCCCTAAGGAGGAGTATGTTTTACACTACAATACAAAATGTGCTTATTGTGCTTATCATCTTCTAGTTGGCGATTTTCCGGTTTTATGAAAGCATTGCTACAACACGTTTTGGTCAAAACAAGTTTCTAGATAGTATATAAAATCTTGCTAGACTGAAAAGCCGCCATATAATTGGAAAAATTTTTCCTGACGAGGCCTATACCAGCTAGTCTAAACTGGTTCCAATGTGGTGCTTTCTGTTAAGCATTTCTATCGATTAAATCTAGTACGATGTTTTCTTCTGGGACAATCACCAGTTTCATACGTGGTTCCACTGGTTCGCGATGATACTCAAGTCTGAATTGTTGAATGAGCTGAAAGGAATAAAACGAAGGAATTTAGGCTCAAAAGCCTTAATATTAAAACTAGTACGAAGGAAATGGGAGCCCGGAAGTGACAGTTAACCCTCCGACGCCAGATTGAAGGGAATTCAGAAGCTGGGTTTTTCGGACCGAGTAGCCGCAAAACCGGATGGAGAACCCCAGGGGCGGATCCAGAAATTTCCCAAAGGGGGGAATTTAGGATTCAAATGTATTAAACACTAACACTGGAGCTTTTCCGAGCGCTAGTGTGCTAATGCTAAGAGAGAGAGAGAGAGAGGGAGAGAGAGAGAGGGGGGGGGGGAATAGTCACCCTTTTCCCCTCCCCTGGATCCGCCCCTGAACCCGGAGAAAAACCCTCGAAGCACATGAAGGAACCAACAAGCAACTAGCCTGACAAAACAGATGTCCTTTTCGGGTAGCGACCAAAAAGGCCAAAAATCCTGACGCAAAAGCAGTCAAGAAAATAGAAAAAGGTTTGATCCTTACGCAATGCAAAAAATATATAAAATCAAGAATAAAACTAACCTTGGAAACGAAAAGATACATTTCCAACTCTGCAACACGTCGACCTGTATGAAGATGAAAAAAATGGTGACTGACTGCCAGCAATGTCTTTTTTCTCGGTATTCTAAGTGTTTTAGTGCGGGTCAGTTGGATCTAACGAGGAAATCAACCGAAAATCTCTTTGCAAATGAAGCCCAAATGAAGTACTTACCAATGCACATGCGCGGTCCAAACCCAAACGGTAAGTAAGAGAAGGCATGGAACTCGTCACCAGTCTCACGCAGCCAACGTTCTGGTCGAAATTCTTCAGGGTCTGGAAAACTTTTTTCTGAATGTGCAGCGGCGTATAAAGAAGGCTGAATCAAAGTCTAAGGAAAAATGAATGATGCTGGGTGAGGTATGTATTATGTGACGTCATTTGGGTGCTTTTCTAGAAAGTAATCTCTAATCTACAGAAGGCGCTGTTTGGAATAGAAAAGAAGAAGAAGAAGAAGGAGAAGAAGAAGAAGAAGAAGGAGAAAGAAGGAGAAGAAGAAGGAGAAGAAGGAGAAGAAGAAGGAGGAGAAGAAGAAGGAGGAGGAGGAGGAGGAGGAGGAGGAGGAGGAGAAGAAGAAGAAGAAAATCTACAGAATTATTTAGCCAACTGAGGCTAATGCATTCAACATGAAATATCATGTCTAATTTACTTTAGCCTAGTTTAATTTGTATTCATAATTAACACCCCGTCGATGTCATCTCATTTGCATTTCTAGATCTTTAATCCTTTATTATACGGAAACTATGTGGGTGCACAACCAATAAAAATGAACAATATTATCAGAAACGTTATGGAGAATGGATTTTCAAAATATGGTCG
>JAAAQI020126871.1:0-14371 GCA_011800005.2 Stichodactyla mertensii | reverse complement strand
CTCGTATATATAATTCATTGTAACAATCATTTTCAATCTTTCTACTGAAGATGGCAAACGTCTTGCCGAAACATGTTCAGTATTAAAAGTATAATCGTCTATTTGAAATGTTCAAGTTTACTTGTGCTCACAACACCTTTTGGAAATATGAATGTCTCTTCAAAACTAGTTCAGCGGAGTTTAAAAGAATTGACAAAAAACAAAGCTGCAAGAGAGGCAATACGAAAGGTATTCATGTCGGGGGGAAAAAATGAAATTTTACGACTTTTCACATTGTTTACAGTTTATAATTTCCAAAAGAAATTGAAAAGTTTTACTACGCATGCGTCCTGTTTACAGCCGCTGTCACAAACTGATTGTATTTTATAAATCTCCGGGAAAATCGCCGCTCAAATTAGAGAGAATCGCAATAAAATCGCCGGGAGTTCATACGCGCGATTTTCCGTCGCCGTAAAAATCGCCAAGAAAATCGCACCTGAAATCGCCGCAAAAATCGCTCGTGTGAACGGGCCTTTAAAGTTTTATGAGGAAAGCCATTTTAACCATTTTCATCGCTAGCATGCAAACATGTACCCTTCGTTCCATGACAGAACTGAGCCAGAACCCAAAAACAACAGTAATTGAGAGAGGACTTCAGTGATGAAAGGCTCGAGAGTGGAACGCACGGTTACAAACCTTGCAGCACATTGCGGCCCAGCGCATCGGATGCACAACACCCGTGTTTCTTGGGATTCATTTCAGTTTTGTGTTCATGAGTTCAATTCGTTATGGCCCGCTTCAAACGTCGTACTTTTCATGAACCGAACCTAATGACATCACAGAATACCGCCTAATTATCCATTGTTTGTAATGCGTTCGGTTCATGAAAAGTGCGACGTTTGAAACGGGCTGTTAGTCCGACGACTGGGAGAAAAGGGTTACTAGTATTTATACTCCACCCTAGTTGTCCTAGTTTCAATATTGACTACTAACTGGAAACTAAAAAATAAAAGCAAGAACAAAACAACAACAATAACAACTAAAACAAAAACAAAAACGGCAGTGATGTTTCCACCAATCACAAGTAAGCGCGGGAATTTCAGACGCGTTTGCGTTAAGACATTACGTCATGCGCTGTTCCTGTCTGGATTACAGCCTGGCCTTCAACCAGTACCGCCATATTGGAAGGATCAAATTTACTCTCATCTTAATACTTTTCTTCTCCTTTACAACAATTCTTCTACACTGGCAGAGGTAAGTTTGATTTTTCTACATTATTTTAGCGATTTATTCTTCTTAAAACACAAAAGAAAAGATACGAAGTCCTTTTAAGGACTTATTTATAATTAAATATTTCAAGTTAATTGAGTTCAAATACTTTAGTTATGTTAAAACTGAAAGTAAATTTTTAGTTAACGTTAATTTAACACCAATTATCCTTCAAAGGTAATTTTTCTGTTTTCTGATTTGATTTTAAACATTTTTAGCGAATGTATTTTTAAAACTTCCTTCGAAGGGCCTTGATAAAATTTCTCGCCGTCAAAAACATGAACGGTCCTGTCAAATTTGAATCTAAAAAATATTTTCTGAAAAAATCATTTTTTAAAATCTTGGTCATTTGTTATATTACTAATCATTAAATAACTTGGAATAAAGAAAGAAAAATGTTGTGCTAAAGGGATGGGGCTTAGGTTTTCTGAAAAAACGTATCCCCTGAAGTATACGTCATTTAAAAATGTACCCCCTTTTCATCAAATCCTAAAAAATTAAAAATTCAAATTGAAAGTTCCTAGGTTGCATGAAAGCACGAAACCTAAATGTTTAGCTCCAGTACTTTGAAATTTTTCAAAATGTACCCCCACTTTCAGGTGATTTTGAAATCCTCATCTGAAATCACCCTCTCCCTGCTACATTAATAAACAATGAGCCATTATGCAAAAATGCAAAAATATTAGAACTTTTATTTTGGATGATGCTTTGTATAGAAAAAATAAATTTATTTTATGCATGTATCAATGTTAAGCTCATGGGAGAGAGGTTGGACATTTTTTAATAATTTCTGTTGAAATGCCCCACCCTGAGAGGAAAGAAAAATGAGTCAAATTTTGTCAAATTTCCCCACCTGGGCAGCTACCCATTCCAAAAATAAAAGTAAAGATATGTTAAAATGCTGTCCCTGGGACAAACGAAGAGATAAAATTCCCTCATTTGTCTGACCCCCCTATCAGACCTAACACTGATATATGCATTATACTTCATGAAGGGGGATTTACACGATTTATCTGAGGAAAAGCTTTCTGGCTTTTGATGCATGGAATAATACTTAAATGAAAAACATGAAATAATTTACTAATTCATGATATTTTATTTGCTGCTGTAGAATTATAGCTGTTTTTAGATCAGATATTCTGTAAGTGGAAAATGATACAGCAAACTTATGTTCATATTGTAACATGTTATGGTAACTGTAATTACATGTGATTGGTTGAAAACAATGGGAAGCCATTTAGTGTTACTGGCATACTGTACCATGTACATGATGTCAGTCAGTACTGTACCTTTCCCACTCATAAGTCATAAACCACACCATAGGTCCATAACTGCAGAGGGAAGTAAATTTGCCATAGCTGTATCTTTTCCACATGCAGTGCCTCAAGAAAACTGAATATTGCCATCTATAAGAGAGCTTGAGAAATAGCATTTTAAGAGAGTTTGAATGTTATGGCATTTTCTTCTAGGCTAACAAGGATTGAAAATTAAGATTGATATTAGATTTAATTTGCAGTCATGACTAATAGCCCACTTTCGATATTTGGTTGAGTGATTACACTCAATAAGAACCGAATCGAGGCTCCAGGGAATTCAATGGAATAATCATAATATTGAGAATATTATGTTTCTTCAGCAACATAACATACTCAACAAATAAAAAACATACTCAATCTAATCATTACCAAGCACAATAACATTGAAATAATTGTAATTATTCTTTTTTTTCCCTGGAGCCTCGACTCAGATCTTTCTGTGTGCGATCACTCAACCAAAATTTTGAAAGTGGGCTATTAAGCTAGTTTTGGTATTTTCCATTGATTTTGAAATTTGAAATTTTACCCTCAGAAATATCTCATTTCGATTAGTATAGTTTATTTTATTTCAATTACATATTAAATTAATAATTATGCAAATAGTGGCAGCCATATTTTGATTCTTCCAATAACATGTGGCACCTTTTGTCATAGATTATATGATGCATAATTACTTGAATAATTTGTCTGCTGCATAATCATATTAAGCAAGTTTTTAATCTTTACTGTTTGATTTGTATTAAACTAAAATGAAAAAAAAGTATACAAAACTTATAATTGCAGAAGTTTACAGGGAAATCTTGCTTTGGTAACCTTGTTTTATTATTAGTACATTTTTATCAAATTACAATGCAAGAGGATTTATCAAATTACAATGCAATAAGATTGTATTATTCCTGGCATTTAAAATGGCTACAGTTCTGCAATGATTGCAATGACCTTTATTCATTGAAGCTCTTGAAATCTCTTTAAATTAAGTTATGTTGCTAAAGAACTGAATTTTCATTATCTTCTGCATTTATAAACATAGCCAAAGTGTCAAAGCTAGATCAAATAAGATTTCTTCAAAAATTGCTTTTAGTTTTACTGCTAATAACAGCTTTTTTATATAAGCAAAATTATCATCTGCACTTAGAATCTACAACCTTTTTAATTATTTTAAAACATAATAATTTAACTTAACCACTTGGTAATTATGGAATTTGTCATTATTTTATTTTTTCACTTCTAAAGCTACTCATTACAAGCATCTGCTGTTAACACCTTTCAAGAAAAGTCAAATCAAATGACCTGATCATATCTCATCTATTTATGTATTTCATATAACTTTTTAAAATTCCTTTTCTAGTTTTGTACAAAGATTTTCATTTACTTTAAACAAAAGTGGGTTGTCAAAAAATTTGTAAGCAAATAAATAAGTAAATAAATACATAAAATAAATAAATGAATGGATGGATGGATGGATGGATGGATGGATGGATGGATGGATGGATGGATGGATGAATGAATGAATGAATGAAATAATTAAATAAATAAAAATAACTAAAATTTATCAACAAAATACAAATGGTAAAGAAGAATTTAAACAGTTTTCTCTCCATCACAAATTTTTTCTTACTATGAATTTTTCTAAAAAAATTTTTTTCATTACAATGTTTTTACAAATTTTCCTTTAATAGCGTTGACACTTTAGAAATTATTCGTTTTTTTTTGCTGGTGGACAAATTTCAGAAATTTTTTTCTTGTCAGCACGTTAACAACCTGAATGATGAATACTGACAAAGTTTCGGTGATTACCACAGAACGTGGGTGACACATCGATTATAAAGGCATGCTTCAATAATTATTATCATTATGCAATGTCCTTATTTTTTGAAGATGACAAGTTATCATTTATGGACAGTTTTTGTCTGGGTTTATTGTATATTACCAGACGTCCAGCCCTCGTTTTAATGCCCAATCTAATTTACATTTTTTCAAAGACCATTCATCTTTTACCGAGCGTACTCCAACTCCGATGCTAAATGTGGCCAACTTGTAACAACTGAACAATTCAGGGGCTATAAAAGTTCTCCGCCTTTCTATTCTACTCCGTTGATAGTTTTTCCCTGAAAGGAATTGTTGCGGTACGGTAATGTAAATTCGTGCATCGGTTGACTGAGAACAGAAGTGCGTCAAATCAAAATAGATTTCACTAGAAATGTACGAACGTGCCATCTGACATGATGAGAACAAACACACGGTAAGCGTAGAATTTTAGATATCCAGGCATAAAACCGCTAGGGATAGAAATGATTTAAGTATTAGTTCTAGAGCATATCACACTTGTGATACGTTTTCATAAGTACTTTTACAAACGCCGGTGGGTTATTGTATGCGTACTGTACGGCCACGCTGTATTTTTGCTTACTAAGATCTTGCGTCGAGCTTTTATTTGATGGTTGCTTAGTTAGTCACTTATAGTTTCTAGCAGTAAAGGTTTTCCGTACATGATAGTATAAAAATGCATAAAATGTAGCTGCGTGAATACATATAGTAGCTGACGTGTATGAAGTAGTGGAGAGACAAAGATACGAGTAGCCAGATCGAGCCATCTGAAGTACAACCCGGCAAACAGGAAAAAGATCTTTACAATTCTTTTCAGAAATAAAGAATGAGGAATCTATCTTTTATTTATAAACTACGACTTAAAATTTTTATAACAATCAATTAAACAAAGTGTCTGAAAATACGCATAGCAAACTAGGTCAGTCAGATAATCCCTTAGTTTAATATTGATTTTTCCCATTGGTCATTGATTGACTTGAAATGCAAGTGCAAAAATATTTTGACTTTAAGACGATGTTTTTTGTTCTAAAATCGTTCAAAAAGTCTGAGTTTCATAAAGGCCTCGTGGCTGTTTACTTCCTATGCGTGGTTCAACTAGAATATTGGTTGTCTGTGGTGAGGATTTGTGCTGCGCACTATTGTCTAGATCTCCAAGTGTGGCATTATTTTCTTATCTAAGTCGGCCACTCTATTTGCGTGATATTAAGAGACAAATCAACAGCCAGGATTTCACCTATTAGTTCAGTTTCCAAAAACTGACACACCTCGGAACCAAGTCCCAAATTATCTTTTCTGTAACGACACTCGTCGATTTTGATCTCGAAAACTAAAGGAGTTCGACGCATATTGACCACCAGCGTATTGAAAACTTCCCGGCTTGAACGGAGTGAACTTTGCTCGGTAGATAAAGCCGACTGATTATCACGTTTATAATACTAATATGAGAGCAAATCTGTTTCTCTATAAGATTGGAAATTGCGTAGTCCGGTTTTCCTTATTGCTGTAGACCGCGAGGCACGACTGATTTATTGAACGACTATTTTTGGCAAGGATTTTACTGATAGCAGTAACATCTATACCTGTTGGAATACCATGCCTCTTTTACTAGTGCGTTCACCTTAGCCACTCTGACAGTACTGACAGGCAAGTCTTATCCAATCATGATCATTGTAACCAATTTTCACTGAACACTAGAGAAATCGCGGTTGATTTCGTTATCGTCTTTCTATCAGTATCAGCGACATTGACAAATGAAACTACATCCAAAGACGTTTTATACGCGAAAATAAAGCTTTCTATAACAATCTCCAATACTTCGGTCGATGTTGCATGTAGAAATCATAACTCGAGAAAAGTTGACTGCAAAGGTAGTCACAGATCGCATGTTTTTCATGATCTACAGTTTTTTTGAACACTTATTTAGGTTAGTATGGGGGCGTTACTCCAATAAATCCTATTCTTAAAATGAATCCATCGCAAGTCATTAAACATTTTGTCAGTTTTCTTATTCGATCATCTACATTATGTTCTTTATGATGACCTTTTTTGAAAGTGATCATTTGCTACTAAATGTCCTACTGGTCAATGACGTCTTTCTTTCGCAAAGAAGCATTAAGCATGACGTGTAACACCCCCAAATTAAAGATTGTTTACCATAAAAAATGATTTCTTCAAAATATAAACTGACATATGAGTAGAGTTCGCCTTCGGTCGTATTTCTACTGTTCTTTGAGGTGTTTTTCTTAATTTTAAGTTTTATTTCCTTAAAATAAGCTCAGTGAGTTGTGGATATAGTCAGAAGTAAGCGAAGAGTAAATGGGGCAAGATCTTCATGATGGATTCTTATTAGAACTAACTCAGTCTCTGTCAGTCCGTTGTGATGACGATGAAAATGTGAAAGTCTGTTTCAACTGATTTTTCTATTTACAGGATGAAATCAGTCTTCCATGGTTGTAGCACGCGTTTGGTTCCTCAATGTCAACAAGGCTGATGGCAGCTTCTTTGATAGAAACTGTTATATCTTCAAAACTCTATGTATTATACCGTCGGTGTCTGTGGATCGGAAACGGGGAAATGATATTGGCAAAAGGTTTGGCGTTATATTTATATTAACATCACAATGCTCTTCGACAACAGCAACTGCAACAGCAGCAGCAACAACAACTGTTACCATAACAGTAACTCGTCATTTTTATTAGACCATGTGGTGTCAAACTACAATTAACGTAAGTTGTCTAATACGAAGAAAATCTACAGTGAAAAAGTCCAGAGTTATCACTCTTGACATCAAGGGCGACATCTGCAATAAGTATTTTAGTGAGACATCTACATCAGACCAGGAAGACGGTTGCTCTAATGCTGCGCCCTACATTTACATTAGTCCATGAAGGGGTGCACTTATTGAGTCAAGTATTCCATTTGGACATTTGTGTCAAACCAGACAGAGTTTCACTAATGCCGTGCAGTATTCTACCACAGTTTGCACCACCACAGCAAGAGTTGCGATCATGGAGTAACGTATCCTATTTCATGAGACATCTGAATCAGACCAGGAAGAAGTGTCCTAATGCCATGCATCGTTCTACTGCTACATTTGCTTCGGTCGAGGAAGAATTGCACTTATGGAGTCAAGTATTCTATTGAGACATCGGAATCTGACAAGAAAGAGTTGCACTCAAGTAGTGCAGTTTTCTACTGGAATCAGCAGCTGACCAGGAAGGACCTTGCGCCCATAGAGTAAAGTATTCTATTGAAACATCTTGCGTCAAACTAGGAAGAGTTGCATTCAAGCAGTCAGCAGTTTTCAACTGCTATATTTACGTCAGAAAAGGAAGAGTTGCGCTCGTGGAGTATTCTATTGAAACATCTTGCGTCAAACTAGGAAGAGTTGCACTCAAGCAGTCAGCAGTTTTCAACTGCTATATTTACGTCAGAAAAGGAAGAGTTGCGCTCGTGGAGTATTCTATTGAAACATCTTGCGTCAAACTAGGAAGAGTTGCACTCAAGCAGTCAGCAGTTTTCAACTGCTATATTTACGTCAGAAAAGGAAGAGTTGCGCTCGTGGAATATCCTATTGAAACATCTGCATCAAACCAGGAAGAGTTGCACTCAAGCAGTCAGCAGTTTTCAACTGCTATATTTACGTCAGAAAAGGAAGAGTTGCGCTCGTGGAATATCCTATTGAAACATCTGCATCAAACCAGGAAGAGTTCGCAACTGCAACAGCAGCAGCATCAGCAGCAGCAACAACTGTTACCGTAACAGTAACAGTAACTTTATCAGACCATGTGGTGTCAAACAACAGTTACAGTTAATTTCACATAACTCTGCCCATGTGGGCTGTGAAGTTCGTTGGGAAATCCCGAAGTATGCAACGAAGTTCATTAATTAGTTGGCATTTAGCCAGTCTACTTACGAACTTCAAAACAAAGTTTCCAACTTGCCTACCGTGGAAGTTCAGAATTTTGCCCTTTCGCCAAGTAATATGAAGTATGAAGAAAATATTTGATGCTTATAAGCATTTCTAATCAACTGAGATCAATAAAATTAGAATATTTTGTAGCTTAGTTCAGTAAAAAATGATATTTCTAAACTTCCGCGCCAGGCAAGTTGGGAACTTTGTTTTGAAGTTCGCAAGTACACTGGCTAATTGCCAACTTATTTGCGAACTTCGTAACGTAATTCGGAATTTGCCAACAAACTTTGCAACCTTCATGGGCAAAGTTTTGTGAAATTAACTGTAACTAAGTTGTCTAATACGAAGAAAATCTGCAGTGAAAAAAGTCAAGTTATCACTCTTAACATCACGAAGGACATCTGCAACAGAACAGGAAGAGTTGCATTCATGCAGTGGATTGTTCTACTGTTAAATTTACATCAGTCAAGGAAGAGTTGCGCTCGTGAAGCAAAGTATTCTATTGAAACATCTGCATCAAACCAGGAAGAGTTGCATTTCAGTATCGGCAGTGCATGTTGTTTCCTACTGCTATAAATATTCTATTGCTGTGCTGTGCTGTGCTAATTAAAGCATCTGCAATAGAACTAGAATAGTTGTACTCACGTAGTGTCGTTTTTCTACTGGTACTTGAGCATCAGATCAGGAGGAGGTGTGCTCATGGAGTAAAGTATTTATTGAAAGATCTGCTACAAAACACTCAAAAAGTTTTGATTTCCACTGGTACATCTGTAGCAGACCAGGAAGAGTTGCACAGATGCAGTGCTGTATTGTCACTACTGTCCCTACTGTCAATCACCCCGCAAGTTATTTGAAAATATGAGAGTCTCGAAAAATAGCAAAGGTTGATTAACTAGGCAACAGAAATTTGCTATTTCTTGCTATTTTCCATGGGGATTTCTATATAAGGTGTCCACGGCGCTTGATGTAACTCGTTCAAGTGGGATTCACATGGATTATCACTGAACAGGTAAGATATAATGTCTGCATTGTCATCTGGAGTTTTGGCATGTTTTTGTGTTTTTAAAAGTTTTTAAACAAATTAAATTTTCTTTTATTCTGCCGAAGATTGTGAGAGTGAAAATGGAGTCTTGAATTATTTGACAACTGTAGGCATAAAATCTATTGAGAGCAACTTTAAAATCAGACTTGGTCATGTTATGGACCCAGCCGTTGGTTCTTCAGTTGTCGCCGAGTCAGTAGCGTACGACACCGCGGTCAAACGCACCGCGCATGCTCAATAATTTATTTTTGTCCCCAGGAATCCTCCACTTTTCACGACAGTTTTTATAGGAAAGAACGATTGAACAGCCAAAAAAAAATCACGAAAATGCCAAAAACAAGAAAAGTACTGAAAATCCAAGACCCAAATTAACACACATCTTAGAACTACACATGTCTCGGATAATGTAAGTGTCTCAAAGAATATGAAGCCTCAAAGACGTTAGGTTTGAAGACTAGTTTCACGAAGGAAGCCTATATTGGACTGTAAGTATGGATTTTCACTTGCAGGATTTGAAAAATTATGACTATTTAAATTTCGTAATTTCTGGATATGCACAAAGGACAAAAAGACTAAAAAAACAAAGACAAAGTTACACGGAATTTTAAAGAAAGTTCTCCAGTGGATCGACAAAATATGCGCTTCAAGTTCCTTTAAACTGCAATTCAACCCATATTTTGTGTTTATTACAAGGTTTCAGACACTCAGACACTAAAGACAGGGATAATTTGGTTTTACTCCTCGTTCAAGATAGCAAAATATACTTATAAGGGATTTTGAAGCGTTTGGGTCAAATATATGACCACGTCAATAAAGAACAGGTGGATTTTGTACAAATCCATCAAAATACATCGTACTGAATTATCAATATACATGTACACAACACTTGTTTAATATGATCAACTGTTTGAGTAATGCTACAATTGCGAGTATGAAAATATGAAAGTTAGATATACCTGATATATTTTCCATCAAGTCTAGCCAGTCTAGTTCGCGACCAAAAACATTGACATAGGGGACCGGTCATTATTTATGTGGGGTGGGGGGGGGGGGAATATTTTTGAAAAATCAAAATTTCTGCAAGACCCCTCCTCTGTATTTAAATTTTTTAGTGATGATCCCCCCCTACCATTCCTCCTCTCAAAACTGTAAGTATTTAGGATTTTTTCGCCTTTATATGCTTAGATTTGACTAGCCAATGCCACAAAATACACCTGGTGAATGTATGTTACGAGTGAAGACAAAATTACCTCGCACATCATTGGACTGGCACTGCTTGCCATATCAGCTTGCCCAATAAATCACATTTTTTAAGTTAACAGGTGAGCAGCACAAGAAACGAACAACTAGACTTTTCGTATTGTAAACTATACTTCTCCGACACGTTTAGACTTTAATCAACAGACTTCATCAGGGAGTGTACAATGTATAACTGTTTATATAGAGTAAAATACAGGCGCTAACCGCCAAAAATATAGCTATTTCAAAAAAGGTTGACGGGGCGAACGGCGAATGGCGATGGGTGATTGGCAATTGGAAGACCAAAAGGAACTGTGGAACAATAAGAAATTCTTTATATTTATTTGTAATACCTAAACAATACCCGCTGAAGATCTTCTCTGAATGGCGCAGGCATTGTTTAGGTAAATATGAAGCTATAAATAAATAAATATGAAGCTCTTACTGGTCCACAGTTCATTCTGGTCGTGCAATTGCCAATCACCAATCGCCATTCGCCCTGTCAACCTTTTTTGACATTCAATATCGTTATTTAGGAAATTACGGTATTGCCTAGCCTATTTTTCGCACTTTCCTTTAACAACATGTTTGTATGTTTTGCAATTTCCTGTGTTTTACTTTATAGGAACAGTTGTTATAGACTTATTTGTAAACTCCCTGATGAAGTCTCTTGATTACAGATGCAACGCGTCGGAGAAATAAAGTTTACAATACTGAATGTCTAGTTGTCGGATTCTTGTGCTGCTCACCTGTTCATCTTAAAAAATTATGACCCCCCCTCTTGCCACTCAAAAATACCCTTGACACCCACCCCCCTCGTCGACATTTCATTTTATCCCTTCCCCCTCTACATAAATAATGACCGGTCCCTTGATAGGCTTCCTTCGTGAAACCAGTCTTCAAACTAATTTTACCTCCATTAAGAAAACTCAGTTTTCATTAAGACACTCACAGTACCTAGGTCTTGTTCAAATCTAAGATATGTGTTAATTTGGGACTTAGCTTTTCAGTACTTTTCTTAGTTTTTGCATTTTTGTGCAGTTTTTGGCTGCTAAATCATTTTTCCTATAAAAACTATCATGAAAAGAAGAGAATTCTTGGGAACAAAAATAAATTACTGAGCGTGCGCAGTGCGTTTGACCGCGGTGTCTGTTCGAGATGTTTGGAAGAGCTAGCTTAGGAGGCTGGAGCGAGGTTTCAGAACGAGGCTCCCGGAAATAATCATACGATTTGTTAACGTTCTCTTTCAATCATCTGGCCTGTAATGCTCGGAACAGATGGTAGAGTGTTTTGACACTTCGAACTTGTCAGAACGTCGACACAAAATGCTTTCCAAATCTTTCTTTACCTCTCGTCAATAGAACTTTCCCGAATTAGTCTTTCCGAAATTGAGTAAGGGACTGGGAACGAGTCTAATAATATTTATCTAACTAAAAAAACAAACCCCTTCACATGAAAGATCACACAAAAACTATGAAAATTAGCGAGTTTCAGATAGTTTGAATAAATACTGACCGATTAGTAGGCTTTAAAGGAATCATAAACATTGACCCTATGCAAAAAGCCATGAATGAGGAATACTTCTTCCTGTTCATCTGCTAAAGTCATAACAAGCAGCCTTCAAAAGAGCATGCGAACATTAGTGAATAAAAATTTCAGGGTCTGAGCTCAAAAACCTGGGAAGTTACAGTGATTTGAATTAAGAAGGATTTGTATATGAAACACAGCCAAGGCCCGACCAGCCTTGTTTTGATGTTTTTGTCACATTTTAAATGCTTATAACTCTGCAAGGATTTACCATTATTCTTTGAAACTGTGCACATTTATTAATTTGCCGATGCTCTTTCATGTGAAGACAAAATATTTTTTCAATTCCTTTCCACGGAAAGGCTAATTCTCTTGTATGATCACGAAACAATGGTCAGTGGCGGATCCAGGATTTTACAAAGGGGGGTTCCGTTTCTTAAACTTCCCAACTGTGTATAGCCTATTGTCTAGTCGTTGTTTGACGATATTTCTGTTATCTAAAAAAATCAAACCCTCAAGGGGGGTTCCATGGAACCCTTGGAACCCCCTCTGGATCCGCCACTGATGGTTCCAAGTCGAGGTTGGCCTTGATAAACAAAACAATCAAGTTCAGTCTCGACTTGCAACCATTGTTTCGTGATCATCCAAGCGAATTCGAGAAAGGTCTGTCGGAAGAGTATGAAAGAAAGATGCCGAGGGCACTTAACGGAGCCGTTTTTCAACAGGAAATTAAGACATTACAGTGCGACTACTCCAACCAAGGCAAGGCCACCCAAAGAAATTTTCAGATAAATTTTCAAAGTTCATTTTTGACACTCCACAACCGACTTGTTGCAAGTTTCTACAGCATATGATGCTTCTTGCTCAATTTCAATATAATTCGTACTTGTAGAGATTCTATTGTTTGTATACTCAATCGTGATTGGATAATTTGCATGAAAATTTGTTTGGGTGGCCTTGGTTGGAGTAGTCGCACTGTAAAACCATTTAAAAGAGTATTTTTAAAAGATTTTTAAGCAGCTCATGCATCCAGCACATGACACAGCTGTGTATTCCTGGGAGCCTCGTTCCAGAGCTTTCCCCGCCTCCCAAAATGGTTCTTCCAAACATCTCGAACGTAGGCTATTAACCAACCGCTGGCCGGGTATGAGCACAGCATACCCCCCTAATAATCTAGCAGGTTGGATGATTGCAGGAATGTGTGCACTGCTAGAGGAACATAGAGCTACAACTCCTTATTATTAAATATTAAGCATTACGTTCTTAAAAACTGCGTATTTCTAGGACTTCCTTTGCACCAAAAACAATTGTTTGTTTGCAACCATTCCCAAGAGGATCAAAAGACAAAGGTATGGTGGCCATGTTGGTGGTGCAGACAAAAGGATCTAATGAGAAATCTTATGTTAAATACCACCAACATGGCCGCGATGACGTAGCTTGCAAACTAATAATTGTCTTTCCTATAATAAGAGTTGCAATGATCGAGAATGCGTTCCACAGACGTGTTTGACTTGTTTGCTCTTGTTTCTTGTAGTACTGATGAAAATGACTTTCAGAGAAGATCAATTAAAAGCTAGCGAGATAAAAATCTAAACTATGACAGCTAATATCGTACTTTTTTTTGGTGTGTTGTTTAAATGTGCCATTGCCAATTTCTTATATATTTCTGCTCTTGTACGGCATATCATCTTCAGCCCTGAAGAAACAGACTCTAGTATTTCAGTGTTAAGGCAACATGAAATAGTCTAACAGATCACGTGCGTTATATTGCCAGGGTCGGATCCAGAGGAGGGGTGAAGGGGGTGCGCATTCCCCTCTGAGATGAGCTGCATACATTCAATTATGGATTTAATATTACTTCCTTTTGGTGCTCGAAACCAGATAGTAATTGGTGCACACCCCTCAAAAATCCTGGATCCGCCTCTGTTTGCCTTTCTTAGGCCGTGTTTACACTTGGACGGTTAACTGAGGTTCAACCTAAGTTATACACGTTGATACAATGCTAAATAATTAGCGGTCATTGTTAAAATCTTTACCCAACCGAGGTTAACGCTCTAGTCTAAACACGTTGAAACAATACTAAATATTTAGCGGTCATTGTTAAAATCTAGTTCTCAAATCTCAGTTGTTACATAAAAAGTTTTTACTTAATATTTTCAAAAACAATACTTTTCCTGTTTAAGAAAGAAAAACATATGAAACTGACTAGATTTTTATTTTCACGACGTTTCGAAGTCATCGTAACTCCATTATCAA
>JAAAQI020126860.1:0-14371 GCA_011800005.2 Stichodactyla mertensii | reverse complement strand
GAATATGAGAACATACCTAGACGTTGTTTAAGCCATTTATAAAACGAGCAGCACGTGTTTTATCAAATATCAAAAACACTCGGCTACGCCTCGGGTTTTTAGTGATATTTATAAAACACTGCCACTCGTTTTATAAATATCACATAACGTCCAATGTATTGCATGATTCCTCTTGACCCACCCTTTTTCCCATGCTTGAAAATGTTGGCCCAGCCCCTATTTTTTTCCAGCCCACCCCCCATGTACTTTATGACCAGTCCCTAAGTTACAAAACGAAATTAACATGAATAAAAATGATAAGATTAAAGAAGGAGAGGAAGGAAGAGAGGAAGGGGAAAAAAAAAGACGCATTATATATTTTTTGTCGAACTTCGTCCGGATGCTTCAGGAGTTTCTTTGTCTATTTCTATTTGATCGATAACGACGGGAGGGAAGTCAGAAAATTTTTATTCTATCGCAACAAAAATTATATCGACAAAAAATATTATAATGTGTCTTCTGGCCGCCTTTATACGATACGAACTTGGAGACGCATTTGATTTTTTGGCCCATCTTCGTCAAGATGCCTGTCTTTAGTCTAAATGGCCGTTAACTCACAACTCTAAGATCAAGCCCTACTGTGTGTCGTTTAGCTGATCCCCCTACGTTCATTAAATTTCAGAACCTTGTGAGCCTTGATAAATAAACAAACGTGACTTACCAGCATGGCAACGCGACCCGAACAAGAGAGACCATATATTATTGTTTCTGTTGATGTATTTCCATCGAAAGTGGTGGGTTTTTACTTTTGTTTTGTACACGGCTCGGCAAAATCCCCCACGAAGCAAAACGTGAAAGTTGTCACTACAAAATTACAGGCGTCGCTGCATTGGTCATATTGGGATAACGTCTATCATAATATCAACACGCAAAAGCATGCTTTTTTCAGGTTCAAGACAACCCGGGGTTCAATGAACAGACCAACGCTGGGAACAAGAAAACATTTTTCTTCATTTGGTTAAAAAAAAAAAAAAAAACATGGAGAGTCCAAAATTCAAAAAGTTAAGTGTTTTTATTTTTTCTTTAATTGTTTTAATATATTTTCGCTCGCTGTGCTTTCATTTGCATTGGAAGATTCCAGTTTCCATTCAGCTCAAATACATCAACCAGCTAAGACAGAGGTTATCAGGAGATCCAAGCTCAAATAGAAAAATTGTTACTCATTTCAGTGAAAATAAATTATAGCAAACAAATAACTGGGTAAAGGAATAAATAAAAGTAAGATGACGACAGTAGTAGGAGGAGGAGGAGAAGGATAACCCTTTCATCTAATATTTGCTGTCTTTTTCATACTAATTCTTAGTTTATATATGACGTGATAACCGCCATGTTGGATGACTTTAACAAAGGATTTCATCTTGGTTTCTCCTATTATATCATCCAACATCGGCCTTTCTTTTATTTATTTATTTATTTATTTATTTTTTCCTATTCTCTTGGGAATGACCTCAAACGTCGTGCGTTGTTTTTCCATTTCAGACCACGTGACATCTAAACATAAGATTTTTTGTTTGAGACTCATATTAGTGTATTTTCTAAGGCGTCACCGAAAAAAAACTTAAAAATTTACCCAAGGGAAAATTCCGAAATTGCAGCCAGGATTCATTATATTAATTTATTATTTTTCTCTGAAGTGAATAAAAAAGGCGTTCCGGTGGCTCGGCAAGAATATCAGTGTAAAATATGATAGACGTTCACAATCTAGCAGCTCGTTTTGAATCTAGCAGCTCGCGGTGTCTAGTATGAGAACTTACGAACAGAGTTTTATAAAGTGTCAGAAATTCTTATATGGTCAATCCTCGGCCTTCTACCATGAAAACATTGACAACATTGACAGGCCTTCGGTACCCCTTGCTATGGCTACTCTCTCTCTATCTCATTAATACCACAGCTATTATAAGTAAATCTGTGGGAATATAGTTGTAAAATAGAAGGCGATGACGAGAAGTAGATACATTTATTTCTCGTCATCGCCTTCAAATACATAGCTAGTATGCTGCCAAAATTGATATCATGTCCGCTTTTTTGAGTGGGAGCAATTAGTGTGTTCCATAATAGGGGGAATCGCTTTTGAAAGTCTGATAGTGCCTTATGGTGGGATCAAATACTAACTTTTTAAGGTGTCATCTTAGTAAATTATTTGTAACCTCGCCTGCAAGACAAAACTCCAAACTTGTTAGCACTGACTGCAAATACCGGTGGAAATTCTGATTGTCTTGAAGCCTATAAATAAGAATGGTTTGACTAAAATTTGCATAAAATCATTCAACAAACTACATACATTTTTAGCACAAAACTCGCAATTACAAAGCCACTACCCTGGTAAAACATGAGCAGCAGATAGTGTGACTCCGCCGGCCCCCTTGATTTTACGGAGATTACTTGTGTAAACTGACCACTGTCTGCAGGATATACACCAGAATTTGCTGTATAATCTGCTGATGCATTTTACCTCCAAGGCTACGCTGGGACTAAAAATTTAACACGGAAAATATAGGCGTAAAAAAGGCGTAAAAAAGGTGTAAAATTGATGTCATTAATTTAACTATAAAATAAAATATCTGTATATTATATGTGTACTTTAATACCTTTTGAAGATCGTATGATTTGTACAAAATGTCATTTATACCAGTAAAACCGACGCCTAACTTATGTTGTAATACAAGAATGCAGATTCAAGAAGACACTTCAGCATTATGTTTACATTGTGGTAAAACTATATTCAATGCGGTTCCTTGTGCCACAAAAAAAGCAGTACTTTGCTAACGGTGGTCGTAAACGGACGCCTTATAAAAGAATACACTATTTTAGAGAGTGGATGAGTTATATGCAAGGTTATCGATCTGTATTATTGATAATTATAATAGCGCACAAACCCCCATCGTTTCGACAACCATTTTCGACAACCCTAATTGGGAGCAGTGGTGAGTCAGTCAGTAAAAATTCTGGGTTTGAGTGAACACTGGTAGGCATTACTTCTGTTTATAAGTCCCTGAGGATAATTTTAAATTAGGATTGAAACCAGTATTCCTCGCCTCTCATTATATAAAATGGTCAAAAATTCTAGTGGTCGATATTTCGATCCTTCAGTTGACCCGCGATTTGACTCACCACTGCTCCCAATTAGGGCTGATAGCTCAGTTGGTAGAGCATCGGGATATAGAACTCCGAAGGTCGTGGGTTCAAATCCCACTCAGCCCAGAATTTTTCTAATCAACCAGTTAGTAAAAATTCTGGGTTCGAGTGAACACTGGTAGGCATTACATCTCTGGAATATTAGACCGTTTTGGTTGTCTATCTTCTAGGGGTATTGGTGGTGTGTAGTAGTGTACGGGTCTTGCAGGTTTCTCCTGGTGCTGCAACAGGGCAATTCCGCCCACCACTAGGCCCGCAATACCAAACAAGGTAGAGCTTGCTATCTGCCAATCTATCTTTTCTCCCACGTCTTCCACTTCCTCGAACAAATCTTCTAGGACTTCTTCTTGGTCCAGCAGCACTTCCTCGGACAAATCTTCTTGGTTCATTTCGGCTAGCAGCTCAAGTTTTGTATTTCGCAGCTCTTCCCGGGTTTCGCGCAAATCATCCAATACGATAGCAAATGACTCCTGTACCTCTAGGAAGTGTTTCTGCATGTCTTCGATAGACAGCTGTGGCAGCTTCGCAACAGACATACTCTCTACGCCGTTCTCTTTTTCCATTCTTCGTATTTTGGGTACCCCAATCCCATACTTTTTTGCAGCCTTTTGAAGACCCATGCCATTCTTTCTGTCTTCCAACAGTTCTTGTATCTCCTCTTCGGACATATACTTAGGTGTAGCCATATATATAGAAACATATAGTTTGCATATATTTATAGATGTATTTGTACATAGCCATGGGAATAGCTGCCTACATGCTTCGAAAAAAAGAAAACCATAGAAGTACTTCTGCAAACATTGGAGGGCTTCTATAGAGCCAACAAGAGTTTTGCATTCATGCAGCTACCAGCAGGGCGTCGGATTTTACGACTCCCTTTAAATCGCCCAGGGAATGTGGCCGGCCTTTGTAGTAGAGGTAAAACACCTCTACCTGCAGAGTAGACCAAATTCTTGGTGGAAAAAAGGGTCCTCTACTGGCAGAGTAGGGCGACGAATTTTACATCACCCTTGTCTAAGAGTCGCGTTTTGCTACCCATCTGCCAGCAGAGTAGACCTTCCGATGGGACCAGTAATCTTGGTGGAAAAAAAAACGGTTGTCGAAAATGGTTGTCGAAACGATGGGGGTTTGTGCGCTATTATAATTGTAGTCCTGTTTAACAAAAGTGACCTCTAAACGATAATCACCCGTGGGTATAGATTGAATTATATTTTCAGCCTTCTGTATTGTAAGGCTATTGTCTTCGTCGCCTTCAGTGAATGTCAAAAAGTTAAAATCGGCCTTTGAATTTCGAAAAACTTGTTGTGTTATCGTTTTAACTAGGTTGTTTTTGATTTGCTTAGCTAAATCCCATTCATTTTGTCGTAACAGCAGCTCATTTAAAATAGAATCCATATATAATATAAAATATTTTATACTCAATATCTCATCCTAAGTACGACATCCTCTTACGCCTATATTATAGTCCCAGGGTAGCCTTGGAGGTAAAATGCATCAGCAGATTATGCAGCAAATTCTGGTGTATATCCTGCCGACGGTGGTCAGTTTACACAAGTAATCTCCGTAAAATCAAGGGGGGTCGGCGGAGTCACACTATCTGCTGCTACATGTCAATACTGAAAATGACTAATTAAATTACTTCATTTTAATAAGAAAAAAAATGTCTGTTTCGCAGTTAATTACCACTACTCCGGGCAAAACCGGCATGCAAGACTTTTTGTTTTGGTTTGTTATTCGTAGGGGAGGTAGTACGTAAGAGATTTATAATATCGAGTTTAAAGCTGTAAAACCGAATTATATAGAACGAATTTTTGATTGCAAAAATGTAAGAATATTCTGAAACTCATATTCTAAATTTCTTTGTAAAAACCTCAGTTAAAATTGAGAAATTTATTCGAGTCAGAACCCCTACCCCTGGTCAGGGCAGCAATGGCGCTCTAATTTTCTCCCCTCGGGATAATGCTAATAAGTTGTGCGAGCTCACTTCACGCTGATTGGTTAGTTCCCTCTGAAAGATTTACTAAGATAGCACAAATCCTCCAACCCGGGCCCAGGCGATAAATGATAACCAGTCATGGATTCCCGGTGGTCCCTAAGAATCCCAAAAGAAGTTGTAGAACTCGTCGCACTTTGTGTCCAGAGTACTAATGACTCCAAAAATATCGCCAATACATAGAGGATATTACACGGCTTCGCGAAGATACGAAGATTATCTCTGATATTTCACTAGTGAGCGCAGCGAACAAGTAAAATTGGTAACTGGTAATCTGGTTAACACCAGAAATGGTAATCTGGTTAACACCAGAAAATGAACTTCATATTTACACACTGTGTAATTTTCTTTTTATTATATAGATCCAGAATATTCTTTCTTTGCTGTCGATTTTCACAACAACGCGCCGTCCACTTTTAGCTGATTCTACTTGATTTTCCTTCTCCCTTTTTAAATTAGAAGCAACTAATTGCATTTCTTTACATCATTGAAAGGCTCTCTTTTCCGTTATTTTTTAACTGGCTTGTTAGGCAGCTGTGCAAAACTGAACATACATAGACGGAAATGTCGTAATCGATATCCTCGGTGAGGATATGGAAAATATCTCACTGAATTCCCGGATGTAGTTTCGTATTATGTTTATAAATGGCTTATTTTCTAGTATCTCAGTCATGTCTATATAATAAGAGTATATATATGAGTCTGAGGAAATAGAGATATCCATTTCTTAAGTTAAGTTTGTGTCATATTTGATCACATTTTCCAGAAGGCGCATGTCTTACAATCCACAACTTTCTAAACTCTTGATTCTTTGGTGAAGAAAAATGATCCGATATTACTTCCTGCCGTAGAAGGTGTGTTGGATCTAAATGGCCTAGAAATGAGCTTTTTTCGTGACTCCTTTCGTCCCTTCTTCTCTCTCAAACGTCTCGCCAAAGTCTTGCTACCTTGCGGGGTCATAAAAAAGTAAATAAATGGATGTACAGCTGCGCATGCGTAGAACATCCAGGTGAATATCGCGTACAGTATGTTTAGAGTTCGTGGCTTCATTGAGGCTACGAGGTTAGAGCTGAAGTAATTTGAAAAAGAAAGTCCATAAATTGGTGTCCAGCAGGCAAGAAAGGAGAGCATGACAACAACAAGTACAACCGCTGCTTTTCTACGTCGTATGTTGTGCTGGCTCATATAGGGAACGCTTCCAGTGATTCCTTTCTTGCTCAGGTTGTAAATAGTTGTAAGTTGTAGGGAAAGCATTATAACCATTGGTATCAAAAAAGATAAAGTATTTATTACGGCAAAGAGCTTCGCAGTCTCTTGATCAGGGAAATGTGGCATGCAATACGATGAGCCTGGTGTTATAATAAGCTTTCTGTATTTCGCTGGAGGAGCTGAAATTGCAATAGCAAGAAGCCAAACCACAGGCATCCCATAAGCAAAAGAGCGCTTACGAGCGCGAAAACAGAATGGATGACAAATGGCCATGAATTTTTCAAAGGATACGATGAACAAGCTGATGATGGACGTATTAACGGAGATCCTTTGGACAGCTGGCACTATCTTGCAAAGAACTTCTCCGAATATCCAACTCTTGGCGATGTAGAAGTCGATGGTTATTACTGGAGCACAAACTATGGTTACTAGTAGGTCTGATATAGCAAGGTTCAGGGTTGAAAGATTGGCTGTGTTACGAAGAGGATTTCTCGTCAGTATAACATAACAGATGGATATGTTACCCGTCAGAGAAACGATGACGACAGCGAAGAACGTCGCAGCGATTATACTGTTTTCTGTCAAAGAAAACATGCAACGAACGGAATGGCAAGCGCCATCGAAGAACGGTGATGCCGTGGTGTTGTTGAAATTCATCACGGAATTCATGTTTCATCAGAATTTCCTCACTATATCCTTAATCTGAAATTGAACAAAAAAAGAATATGAAATACATTCCCTAGCCGCCCGCTCATATTTCTATCGAATTCGCAATTAACTTTAATTAAGTATTATCTATTGCTTGCCCTTTTTTGATTAAGCCTACTTTGGACAGTACGTTTGTAATATATCCGTATCTTGGAGATTTTTGAGAGGTTAATGTCTAAAGGATTTTAACGTCTTAGAGCTTTCTTTAGGCCTAGTTCAAACTTTGAATCTCACATGTGTCGAATTAAATGCAAATGAGATGATAATGATAGAAACAAAAGATTTGACTAATTTACATCGAATTCGGCACATGTGAGATTCGACGTTTGAACTAGGCCTTAAGTATTTTTCTGTCTGAGTATGCATGTGAAGAGGCACAAAGGCATTTAATTAAACGACAATTTTAATGAGAAGTTTCATGATTTTAAACCATACTTTCAAAAAGAATTTGTAAGACATTTGATGGTAGTTCATTGGTGAAATGTCTTTTTTATAAAAGATTACAGTCAAACTCGTGCTTGCCAGACATAATAATAACAATTATACTTATAACACGAATAATTACACATTTTTGATACGGTGTTTTAAACAAAGTATATGATACCATTATGGAATCCTTAGCGTAGACTTCATCCACAGTTTCCTTGCTCCAGAATATCATTCTTTTGGGAATAGACCTTATCCGTTGTTTTCCCATTACCATTGTAGGTCATGTGTTTTTCCTTCGTTTTTTTTTTATTTATTTATTTATTTTTTTTGTGCTTTGTTTAATGGTAACGCTTGAGATGATACATTAATTAACCTCAAACAAAGAATCTTATTCCCAAGAGGTCTGTATTGGGAAAACATTACGCCCTAGCGAGTAAGGTCTATAGATTTTTGATTGGGTTTTGAGACTTCTCTCTGAAATGTCTCTTCTCAAATAAGAAATAATACTCAAGGGAAATTGGTGTGAAATGGGAAACCGTTACCACAGTTTCCACAACTCTTGAATTTCAACAATCAAAATAACATAAAGCTGCTTAATCATGCATTATTACTAAAAAGGAAAAATGTAGTTAAAATAGCTATAAGTCGCCTAAAAGTGTAGTCTGACTATCTTAGCATACAATTCCGAAAGTCACCTTTACTCAGAGATCTGACAGAATGAATGCTAATTTCAATTCGTTGTATGCCATGTGGCCATTTAATTCATAGATCCACTGAAATTCAATAGTTAGGGCCTGATTTGGGTGCAGACCGATAATGGTCTAAATGTATAAAGGAAACTAAAAAGAATTGCTATATTGTGAAACTAAAGTAGGCAAAAAGACATAATTAGTAGGTGTTAAAACTGAACACATTTCACTGAGGTGACAATGCCAGTCAGAGCATCGCCTTTGTCCGACAAACAACATTGTAGACCTGGTTTCAGGGACATTTTTATCTTTTATTGCCTCCAGTTCTTCAAATAATAATAATAATAATAATAATAATAATAATAATAATAATAATAATAATAATAATAATAATAATAATAATAATAATATATGTCTTTATTGAACAAAAGATATACATATCTTATGTTACACAAAGGGGTATATACGATATAAAATTAGGATGGAAATTACATAAAATTAAGTAAGTGAATAAATGATAAGAAAGTTAACTATAATAGTGCCTAAAAATTAATCTATTAATAAATACACTTTCAAAACGAGTTATATTGATTCTGGGCCTAATTACGGAATTGGTTCTTAGATTATAAGTAGTCGTTTGGCGCTGAGGTAGGTAACTATTTAAAGGATGTGTGTTAGTAGAATTGGCTTTCTTAAAAAATATTTGTATCCAGCTTTTCAAGAACACTACGTATATCTATAGCCTGAGTATAAACTTACGCTTAAAGCATCTATCCAAAAAAGCTTGTACGGAAGTTAATTCTGCATCAGAACTCCATAAACAACTTAAGTTTGTCTTTGAAAGGTAACCCCTAAAATTAATATTCATTACACCTAGATACTCCTGAAATAGTACTAAAGGAGTCAGCAACGATACCCTTTACATTCACTGGGAAATTTGTCTTAGGATGCCTAATATCCATCCAAACTGTATATTATTTTTTAGCAAACAGCATTTCTTTTGATGCAGTTTCCTGATGAAATGCTTTGGCTGGTCGGATGGTTTTACTTGATAATGACGTTAGTGTTCAGCGTCGAAACGTCGTCGCAACTTTAACATTTCTTATAATGTTTTAAAATGTTTTCAAAAGTCTTTTATTGACGCAGATTAGTGTGGGACATTGCAAAAGTAATATGAATATGGAACAGTGGAATTATGAATAGAAATGGTAGTTACAGAATTGTTTTAAAAAATTCTGACCCATGATCTTTTTGACCCGGTCTTAGATATTTTCTGTGTACTCAGATCTACCAAAACCATTTCCCCCAAAAAATGTTGGAAAAATCCCGGTTTCCGTGTAGAATTTTTGAGAAATCCCAATGGCAATTCTATTTCCATTCCACATCATCAACAACATCTCTGTTTCCCTTCCCATAACTTGCCAATTCAGGTTAGAATCAACGTCATTTGCAAACGCCAAACTCTCTCGAATCATAACAAGATATTAGAGAGCTTAGCGTGTAAAATACAGGACTACGGAATATGAATCGTATCACTTTCAAACAGAATGCTTTGCCTAAAAAAATAAGGAGTAATCAGTTAGAATGGATCGCTTCCACGGTCGTTTCACCGCAGATAACTGATGGGGCACCTGTTACCTTACAAGCTTCAGAATCAAAAGTACAATGAATTATTGAGGTGAAAAACGTATAAGGACACAACTAGGTAAACAGTATATGGTGAATCTTAAATCATAGTTGAAATCGCATGCATTTTAGTAAACGTGCAATAAATTTAACCAGAACGTACCTTGATTGAGTTGATTTCGTTAGTGTTGGATTGTTTTCCTTTTTTTGCGACTGATCAAGAGTTTTATACAAAAAAACTAGATTTTTAGAGATAACTGCAGGATAGAAGACGTTCTTAAACGTTCCTCGGTCGCTCTGTGCAGGCTGATAATGGTCTAAATCGTATGTATGTATAGAGGAAATGAAAAAAAATTTCTATTGTGAAACTAAAGTGGTAAAGAAGACATAATCAATAGCTATTAAAAGTGAGCAGATTCCACTGAGGTGATAATGATAGACTAAAATTCAGTTCTATGGACGTTTGCAATGTAGTGATGGACTAAACGTCCGTCTCTGTTTGGCTCCATTAATCTACTTTTCAAAAACTGTAATAATTGCCAAAGGCACGTCATGTACCGTTTGACAACATCTGCCAAAGCATTATCTTCCTTGAATCAAGCGAGACAATCAAATTTTTTTTTTTGAATAAATGAACAAAAACTGCAGCCAAACACTGAAAAAGAACCAAACAATATCATTTTATTTATTTTTAAGAATGTTTTCTTAGTGTCCTTGTCCGAGCATTTTGATGTCACCTCTTTCTTAAGAAATAACATAAAAAGGAAAACGAAATATTTAAGACATTTTGTTAAAGAAATTTGGGTAGTTAGAATTTATTCAGCGTCGGTCTTTTCCCTCCAGTTTGCTTTAATTAGACTTCAAGACTGTCTACGCTACTAATGGATCCGTTCAGTTTTGTTCGTTGTATGGCCCGTCTGACTACAGAGCCAAGGCCTTCTTGAAAAGCAAGCGAAAATAGACCTTTGTGCAGTGACTACTCCAAAATCCAGTTACGGGCTGGCCCAACAATCAGAAGTTTTGGAATAGGAATTAGAAATTTTCGCATAAAAATTAATGAAAATGAGTGTTCTCCTATTTGAATATAAAATGTACAATATCTTTGAATTTGTCATTTTTTGGCAAACAGCCTTGCGGAAAAAAGTATATTAGTGCACGATTGAATTTCCTGCAGTTAGGCCAATTCCTAAAAAGAGAGTGACTAGCTAAGCATGCAGGCAGATACCTTTGTAGAGAAACCTACAAAAGCAAACGTTTTAATTCTTATTTCATAATAGATGTTTTAAATTTCGGGTAACAAGCAGTTCCGAATAAACAAGACGCTCTAAGAGCGTAAACTGGGACGGCATTTTTTAGACTGGTTTGCGACAGGCAACCCAGTAATTATATCAGGCTACCCCTAGCGACCGGTGTGCATTCAATTGTATATCCGATTTTTGATTTTTTGCTCCGTTGTTCTGTTATGTGTTCCTAAACTACAACGCCGCTAAAATAACTGTACCCGATACAAAATCGACGATAACTTTGGAATGAAGCAAAAATTTGAAAATCGGAGACACATTTTTGACAAGTGACATCTCTTCATCTCGGAAAGATGATTCGCTCTAGCCTAAAGGGAAAGATTTATTTTACAAAAACAGAGAAAGGAATAGTTTCGACATTTATTCAGCTTTCAGAAAATGTATACTTTATTGGGGTTTTGAATGAAAGCTTTCGTGCTATATAGAATTGAATGCACATCAATCGCTAGGGGTACCCTGATACCTTAAGGAAACAGATGGCCTGACCGCATGGTAAGTTCGAAGAAGATAGGGATCTCTGGTACCCGGGCAACTTTTTCCTATGTAAATCGACCCCTAAATACTTGCAAAAGAATTGCCACCGCAATACTTATAGGTGATAGCCTATGGCGCTAATAATTTTGACCTTTAATTTCTCCTGTTGTAACTTCATTGATTTTCCTACAATAACAACAACAACAACAATAACAACAACAATAACAACAACAACAACAACAATAATAATAATGATAATAATAATAATAGTCCCGATACGTGACGTTGGAAATTGAAATCCAATAACCCCTTAACGCTTAACAGTCTTCTAACGAAGTGCATCTGATAAATTTTCACCTACTTTTGATTTAATAGATATATATTAACAAATCGAAGTTGTTTTTCTAGAATAGCGGAATAGCGTCAATAAATAACCCGCTCAAGCTCAAGTGGAACCACTGGTTTGAAAGAAAAAACTTAATTTTAATTACAACGGCCTTTTTGTAGATTTTTGTCAACGAAATTCCCCCAACAATTTGTGTTAGAACTAGTTAATTCTTTTTTTTTTTTTTTTTTTTTTTTTTGCCGTCGGGCGGCGCTGGCTCACAAAATGTAATAAAAATACGGGTTTTTTTTTCTATCTCTGTTGAAGAAGACGGAATCAGATACTCCACTGAACTAGGAACCACACTTTGGGTTTAACGCCCTAGTTATAACAGCGTTTTTGCTCAAACGTATGTTTTGCACATAATCAATGGACCTCATGATCTGTCCATACCTCAGTCTCGTCCAAAACTGCAGAAATACAACACACATCAATCTATTTATCAGATTTTACCTTGATTTCGAATGAAGACGCCTGGTTTCTTGATCTGGAGAAAATTCACGAGCTTATATATAACTTTGAAACCCATTCAAAGAAACGTGTGTCTGAGTTATGCAACTCCAAGCTCGGTTACTCTTTTTTGGTTCTAATGATACGCTATTTATAGTGTACATATATTTCTTAATAAAGGGAGTATTTCCTTTACAAGTGTAAGGTTTCATTACAAGAATTGAACGCATGACTAAGAACCCTTGACAATTTTGATTTCCTGTGTAGAATGAGAGGTTTTTCTGTGGCCAATTTTCTATGGACAAGATTCGCTTTATGTAGATAATGAACCGGTTTTCCTTGACAGATTTTGACTGGGGCGCCCAATGCCCTTCAATAAGTAGAGTAACAGAAACTGATAGACCTTTCCCGAATTCGCTTTATTCACCCCAAAACAATGGTTCCAAATCGAGGTTGGACTTGATACGTTACAGTGAATGTATGATAACATCATGTACAGCCTCGAATAGACCCTAATGATGTTACATATCTAAGCTACCACAGTCCTTTTCAAAATCTCTTTTCATATTCAAATATTTAAACTCCGTTGAGAATACCAAGAGAACAATAGTGGAGTGTAGGTATAAAACGTCATTACGCTTGAGGCCTACTGAAACCATTGTTTCGTGGTCAACGAAGAAAATTGGGGAAAGGTCTATTAATCTAGCTGCCATTTTTTAGAAATGAGGGGTTCGAAAATACTGAGAACTAAACTCATTATACTTGACACATTTTCCTTGTTGTAATTTACAGGGAGCAAATTTCGGCCTTAGTAATTTTCCCTTGCCAAGAAAAACTTGCATGCCAGCTTTGTGACTTTTTTATTCATTCATTCATTCATTCATTCATTCATTCATTCATTCATTTCATTTCATTTCATTTCATTTCATTTCATTTCATTTTATTTTATTTATTTATTTATTTATTACTTTTTTAATTTTTTTTTTCATTCCAAATTCTTGGAAAAACTTTCACGCCCTAATTGGATAACCTCACGTTTTTTAACGAAGGGGCGGAATAATTAAGGGGCGGGTCAACTAATTACAAATTTTCAAGTTTAAAAACTCAGCCAAATTTTTTGAGCAAAAACACGGAATATCGCGCAGAGTTTAGGTACGTCAAGTCGGAAAGCAATCTGTTGTCGCGGTAGATATTTTTGGCTGCTTGATTTTAAGGTCCAGGATGGCATTTAAGAAGATTTAATTACAACCGCAATTGCCTGGATTAGAAATGCTCAAGAGATTTCAACATCAATCCTTGCCCACGAACCTGTGATAGATTGCTCAATATACCCCCAAAAAGATTTCTGCTTTAAAGGCACAAGCGCTGATTTGTCAGTAATAGTACTAAGTATCCCAGCATTAGAAAATCTATTTTGAGAATAGATTTTCTAGGGAATGAGGTACATGCCCCACATGGGACAAAGCAACAAAGGACTACTACTTCTCAGAGAGAGGGAGAGAGATCGATTCTTACTGACCGTACCGACTAATGCGGCCGAGCTTCCTGATTGTTTATTAAGGATACCGGTGTTGGAGCCGAAATCTCCAGCCGACCTGTAATGGTTTCGCCCTGCAATACTGCGCTTCAACATCGCTTTTGGATGTATGGTCCCAAATTAATCAAGGAATTAAAAAAGAAAGAAAAATCCACAATTTCAGGATACACATTGCGAAAACTAAGGAAATGCAGCTGAATAAATCGCTATATTCAGTTAAGAAATCGTTCTGGGTTACGCAATCTATAGCAATATGCAAATTAACCAATGGTACCGTTAGTGCCAAGGCCTGTAAATCGGAAATCTCTACTTAACAAACATTTTTATTATATCCACATCCACTGGATATGAGCAATCGCGCGCTCTGATTGGTTCCTCTACTACTAGGATATCAGC
>JAAAQI020126849.1:0-14372 GCA_011800005.2 Stichodactyla mertensii | reverse complement strand
GCAAACATAAGGGCAAAGTACAATTTTTGGTTAAATGGGTTGGTTTCACTGACAATGAACCCCCTTGCAGCTTGTCTTTTTGGGAAAATTTTCGAAAGCTCACCCTCCACCCAAAAAATCTACTGCTGAAAAATCGTGACCCCCTTAATATCATCACAGTCCCCTCCACATAAAGGCTTCGTTTATATGTACTTTTTGTTTATCAATCCTAGCCGTGTTAGCTATTGCAGTACCCCAGCTTGGTGACATGATTTCATTGGTTGGATCAATAGGAAGTACGTCATTGGCCATCATATTTCCGCCTGTCATTCACATCTTAACATTTTCGTACGATAACAGCCTTAGTACTACTAGTCTTGTCGTGGACATTCTCCTCGTCATTTGTGGTTTAATTGGAGCCGTGTTTGGCATGTATACGTCGTTGATAGACATAATTTGGAACTTCCAGCATCCTGCAACGGCTCGCGGAGCATCTCTGTCCGGCAATATATCTCACGCAAGTCTTTAGGGATGTTATTGAAGGGAGAGGGCAAAATTAGTGGTTTTGTTGTTTTATTGTTAGTTTAAATGTTATTCTATAAGCTTGCCATTAGGCTTAACAAAGATTTAAATATAGTTTTTCAACTAGGTTACGTTATATTTTATGAACCAGGAAGATGGGTGTAGTTATTTTTATATGATTTAGTGGTAACACAAATGTTACATTTGTACCATCGATGTTTAATTCCAATATTTCAAAACATGTTTCAATTTCGTTTTTTATCAAAAGACAGTAAATCAACCTGTTTAAGATGACACTACACACTGAGCACTGCTAGTAAATAAGCGACCTGTGGTAACAGGCCGGAGGAACTCAGGAGATAACGAAGCCACAGTTTCCAAACAGGACTACTAGTATTTCGGTAACCCGGATCGCCAGCGGGCTATTTTGCATGCAGTCGGACGCCAGTGTCCTGCCTCACGCTCCAGACCAACTGAGGGACGTGGACTCTAGGGACGAGATTGCTACTAGACTAAAAAAAAGTACCATATCTCGTTCTCAGAAACAGAGTTCTACTTCTCGCAACGGTTGCGGAAACACTTTTGGTATGTTACACTAGGCAATGTCCCGAGGTCGGCTCGTGTAATTAACTAGTGTAACAGCACCTCACCCTGCTTCTCATCCGATTAAACTGATTGTACAATATAAAATGATATTCTATAATAGATTTCTAATTAAATTCAGTTTTAGACTTCTAATTGTTTTTTGGCAGATATATTCATTATTTATGAGCCTTTAATTTCTTGACGAGGCTAGAATTTTCTTCCTTCATTTGTTTGTAGTCAGCAGTTATTCTTTCCAGGTTGTTCCCCGTGTTCTTCTGCGTTTCGGTATCGATCTGTGGAAAGAAATGCAAAGAGGATGAATGGAAATGAGAAAGAAAGAAAGAACTTTTGCAAAGAACAAAGACCTTTGTTCCTGGCTTTGTTCTTACGCCGTTTGGATGATTAATGTTGTTGTAATAAACCTACCTGTTCTTCAAGATCTCGAACTTCTCTCATAATGACGCCGGTGTCTTCAACAGCCTGAATAAGCTCTTTGCAGTTCTACAGAATCAAAGTAAAATGTTTTCAGAAGATACAAATTCTAAGTGTCGTGGGAGAGCGCTTTTCACCCTTTTCTGAGACGCAGAGACCCAAGAAAAAGACGGCGAATAATTGGAATAATCCCCAGGTGTCAGGGGTTTTAACCTGGTAAAAGTGAAAGGTTCCTGGCGTTTTTTCTTCCAAACATCCTACTTAGAACAAGTACACATAATTTTAGGTAGTTGGAGCAGTCAGGACGTGACGAACCAGGAGAAACCGTATTATAACAAAAACACATCCCACAAAGAAACTATTGTTCATCGTGTTGATTAATCTTAGTCACAAGAAGACATACCTCGTGAAGACTGGCAAGGAACTTGTACGCTTTTCTACAGGCTTCATCTTTCTTGGCATCCTGTAAAACAACGATCAAAAGGTCTGTGCTTTTTGTTTAAATTAAGGTAGTACCAGAAAGAAAGAATTTATACGTGATTTTTTAATAATAATAATAATAATTTTATTACTTATAACTCGCAAATGTGTATATGATCAAATGCGCGTAACCATTATCATTTGAAGATTTTGAGAAGGCAAGTCGAAAAAAAGGATTAAAATATTTGGGTCACCGTGTTGGTTTTGAAGCTAGAAGCGATAAAAAAAGAGGGTATTTCTAAAAATCCGCGCGGATTTTTGCTTAAAAAAACAAAGTCAAAAGATTAATTAAAATTCTTAGGTTTCTTCCTTGCAAGAGCCCAAGTTCACTTCTAAGAAAAGATCGAAGGTTTGTCTAGGATATATGATAGTCATATTTATCTGATAAACTGAAATCATGATTGAAAGTAAATTTCAGAGTTAAAATTCTACCAAATTATGCACTTCAAATTACAGTATGTACAAAACTGCGAAAATGTTGAAAAATGAGGATGTTCCGCAACGTGGACATAGTGTTATTTGTCAAACCGAAAGATTGATAACGTTAGCCTGAATTAAAAGGAAAAAAATGGGGAGTCACCGAACTAACTAAGGAGCTACGAACGGAAGGCAGAAAATATCAAGATTTTTAGTGTTTTGGCCAAGTGGGACTGGGATCTAGTCGCCTTAAACACCCCTCTTTATCATCATGTATTTAGTTTGAAGCTAAAAAACTGAAAAATGACATTTTCGAAGAAATGTACTTCTGAAGCTATGCCAGTTTTGAAATTAATTTCTAAAATATCTGCGCAAGCGAGATGCGCAGTAGGTCTGGAACTATTGCGGGTAGGGGGGGATGAAAATTAAATAGAATACCGGGTATACATCACTGGGTACTGTAAACCCCCAATGGATTTTGTGATATGTGATAATAATCAGAAAATAAAGAAAATGTTTACCTTGAAGATTTGCTCGTCAGTCACTGTGAACGTGCGGTCTAGTTTTCCTGACAGTTGGTTGATTTCTTTTTGAACTGTCTTGGTGTCGATCAATATCTAAATGTGTTTTTAAAAATACCTTATCATCAGCAGAGTGAAAATAAGCACTAAAATCCCTGTCACCATGTATGGGTTGCAGAAATGACAAATGCGCATGTGCTAACACTGAAGTCGGTAACAAGCTCCACCAATCAGGGCGTCACAGTTTTCGCAAAGGAATATTGGAGGTCCGACAAACAACAACAACAACAATTTATGTTGTTGTTTGTAGATAAACCTCTCAATCTCAGTGAGATTTTTAGCTCGCATTAATTCTTTAAATGTAGACATAGGATGCATAACATCCATCCAAACCGTATATAACTTTTAGTAATCAACATTTGTTTTTTTATCGGGACACAGGCGCCCTTGTTACTGTGGATTGTGCACTTGTGACTAGGTTGCCATGGTTTCCTCCTTTTGTGTGCTTACTTTACCATAGGTATCTAATTACACATATTTATCTTCTTCATAACATGGTAATTACACACTTACCTTGTTGATCTCTTCTTTCTGTTTCTTGATGTTACCAACTATTTCTAATATCCTACGAGTGTACGCTGACCTGTTGACATCTCTGCTCATGCGCTCAAACTCAACAACCTGAGAGTACACAGATATTATTCTTCAAAAGTGTTATCAGCCTTGATATACAACAGTATGAAGGTACTTTGTAAGGTGCTAAACAATTTTTTGAAATTTAAAAGACTGAGATGGACTGGCTAAAGGGAAAGGGAGAATAGGAGAGGTAAGAAAATTGGAAATGATCATTGCTTTCATTGATTTTAAGCCTCCAGCTTTTCTGCTGTGACTCAACCAAAAAAGCTTTTGCATCTTACCAACTGCTTGTAGAGGTCATCTTTTGATCTTGCTTCCTCGGCAACTTCCTTCATTTTGGATCTCAGTGTCTTGATCTCCTCCAACTTCTTTTGAGTTTCAGACTTCAAAAACACAGATAACAGAATATGACAAATCATCAACAATGACCCATAAATCATTAAGCCCCACCCCACCCCTGGGCAAAATTTTCCATTGGCAAAATTTTCTAAAAAAAATCAAAATCTATTGTCAAGAAATGCTGGAAGGGCTTTTTAACTGCCTCCACCCGCCCCCAATCAAAGCTTTGCTTTGCAATGTTGCCAATACATCACATGACAAAAGACTATTATACTGCGTGCTTACCACTCTGTTGGCATTCAGTACTTTCAGCTCCCTGTACTGGTCAATCAGTCCTGATCTGTGTTTCTCCCACTGTTCTGCAAGACTGATAAGTCTCTGGGAACTTGAATCCACAACAGACTGAAAATATGAGACCCGAAATATCAAATAATGAGATCATTATAAAATCTATTAGCCCCAAGAAGGGTGGGTGTTGAACGAAAGATATTGAAGGGAGATTAGAGGGAATGGGAAGATGGGAGAAAGGGTGGCAAAAGAGATGGGACTGGATGGGAGGGGGCTAAAAAAGAGTTGTGTCTGAAAAATTACCTGAAGTTTAGCAATGTTATTTTCAGCATCAGGGAGTAAAT
Source organism: Stichodactyla mertensii (assembly GCA_011800005.2). Classification (NCBI taxonomy): domain Eukaryota; kingdom Metazoa; phylum Cnidaria; class Anthozoa; order Actiniaria; family Stichodactylidae; genus Stichodactyla; species Stichodactyla mertensii. The sequence goes on along the minus strand of JAAAQI020126849.1, from coordinate 9,829 downwards.
CTACAGTTCTCTTTTTTACTTTGTATGCCTCTTCCCGTTCACTGTTCTGGTTTTTCTTGTTAGAGATGATCTCATTTGTCTGTAAAGTGTAAACAATTTTGGCAATAGCTTATCTGCTTAAATACCTAAATTGTATGTATACATATATATGTATATTCATATTATATTCAAAACTGTTTCAGGTACTAATGATTCTTGCATGGATGTCATTAAGGTATTGGCATGTCACTATAAGTTAAGTTGTCAGTATGAAGTCATTGCTTGTCAATGGACAATGCTAAGCAGATCATTTTTTCTGCAATCCTAGGTGTGATTCACCTGCAATCTAAAATTGTGCATGTACGCATGAGTGGCAATTTGAGTGTGAATCACTGCAAAATTGCACTGAATTCAAACAAGGTTGAAATAACAGTGATTCATCAGCAAAGTGACTTTAGAAAATCACCTTAAAATTGCTGGTAAGTTACACACACATGATTTTGCACCACAACTAAAATTGCAGCAAAAATTGCACTGTTAATCACAGAAAAAATTGCCCATGTAAAAGGGCCTTAATGTTGTTGGGTTATCCATACAGTGGCTGAATGGGCAGCCAAAAAGTGCAATTAATATTAAATTCTATAGGATGTTGGTAACACAATAAGACACCGGTTGTCAGTAATGTGCATTTTTTAAAGGGAATATAAGAATATCATATAACCTGACTATCATTACCTGCTGAATAGTAGCACTGATCTTCCTGACTTCCACTTCTGAATTACTTGTACTTGAAGACAGTTCAGTCAGCTTCTTCTGGAGTGCTTCAATTTCCTCTTCTCTCTTCTTTTGTAATTCCTGAAGAACCAAATTGCAAAAAAAAAATTAGTTTGAAGAGAGAATGTCAAGCAGTGAATCTTAATTATAAGTTGAACAGCAACAAAATTTAAAGCAAGGGAACTTTTTTCACTTGACTATAAATTGATTTCACTGGAAAGCAAACATTTGCAAGTTAAGGGAATGAATTGTTCTTTCTCCAATGTGCTGTCTTATTCTCTTCCATATTTCTGGCATTTCTTCTATTGCATACACTGACCTACACTCAGGGATACATTGATGGCATTATTAAGCAAGGTGTTATAGTTGCAATTAACCGTTTTCTGGGTATGTGAATAAATGCTAATCTCCTCTGTGGTAAATATTTTAATATCCAAAGTATTATCACCTCTTCAGTGTCTACTTTAGGGGGTCCATCCTCACTGAGACCAGCCATCACTGCCACCTTTTCTTCATCCTAACAAGAAACAATAGTTATTATAAAACTTCATATTTTTCTTAATTTGACAATATTAATTATATCTTACCTGGGCAAACTGCAGTTTTTCTGTACGAGTGAATCTTGATCCTTTTGTTCGTGAGTCATTTGCTGATTTTCCTAGAAAAAGTAAAAAAAATGGTTGAACCTTTGTGCATCACAGGCATGTTGGTAGTACATGTATTTCATTAAAAACATTCACATCATCATTCATTAAATTATTAAACTTAGGACACTCTCTGAAACACAACTTAAGAGGGGTTGGAGGTACAGGAAGATTACAGGTGCACAGTCACCATATCACTCACCAAGGTAGTTGCCAGATTTTATAGTACTTACTTACCAGAGTACATAGAAACAATATCACTTAGATCAGTTGCACCTCCTGCTGGCTCTACTTTCTGCATCTCAGTCAGCAGATGATCTTTGATCTTCTTTTCAATACGCTGCCTCTTACGTGCAAGGTATTCCTAAATAAGAATAGATGAGTGGCTTGCTATGAAAAAGAATACCCAAAATTTATCCAATATCACTAAACTTTATCTTACTATTATATAACAATCAATTATAATATATATATATATTGCAAGGTAATTTTACAAGCTCTCATTGGCCAATTTGCAGTCCAAACTTTGCAGTATGGACCACCAACAAATAAACATCTTAATAACCTTGCTTGCTCAGAGGTTATGACACCTTGATTTTAGAAAAACCTTCATTTTAAGGGAGAGAACAACACATTTAACAAATTCTAATGACATGGGGCATCCACAGGGCTCAAATCAGTGACTGAACCCATTGAACTCACAGCAATGAGAAGCAATACAGTAACAGAATAATGCCACCCATGCCACTCCGATATTAATATAATACACATTAAAATATTTGGATGCACCTACTAGAACATATGGCTTACTCAGCTACCCAAAGAAGGGAAAATGTTCTAAAAAAGATCCCCACCTCTTTAGAGAGTCTTGATGCCAATCCACTTTGGCTCCATTCAGCTTCCCATTCACTTGCAGCAGTTACTGACAGAGCATTCATTTCAAGCACAGAGGGTGGAACATCTTGGTGGTGTGCTGGCTGACTGGTAATGAATGGCATCATGTTCATATAGTATGCTTTTATCTCTAAAAAATATAAATTTTAAAATTAGATATGTTTAAGGTTGGTAAGGTATAGGGTAAGGTTGAATTAAGGAAGTGCTAACCAGTAGCTCCCGACTTAGTATGAAGTTTGCTGGAATACAAGTCAGTACAGTGAAAAGAGAAAAATGAGGTCACCTCTGCTAGCAGGGTCATGTGATGCTTCTCAACTTAAATTGCTTTTTCAACACCAAAATTCTAATTAATAACAAAATACTTCAAATGCAACAAGATGAAATAAAAAATAGAAAAAGGGTAATTTTTAGAAACATTTATTGAATGCATCACATGGTCAAGAATCACCACTAAATGTAGTCAGAATCTAAGAAGACAAACAGAAAACTCAACTAACCCTTTGGCAGTTTAACTGTCAAGTCAGCAAGTCCTTGTGGAGACCTAAGCAGACAAGAATGATACCTTCTCATGCTTCTTGTACCCTACAAAAATGAAAAACAAGATTATCTAGAGAAAACATCCACTCTGGGCACTTTTATTCCCAGTATAATTAATCAAACTCAAAAAACATGCTGGCCATTATTTCTTCTATAGATCTGATTAACATTGTATTGACCTCCTTGAAATAGCTTCTTTCTTTCACTCCTCTCCATCTAAGCCCTCCTTGTCTGCAAAATGTTGGAGTCCATGAATGAGATAACCTCTTTGATAGTTCTGAAGCAATTCTACGATTCAAAAGAACTGAAGTCCCTATTCAAAACAAAAAGTGTCTTCCATCAATTGGCTGAAATATGCTACATAGTAACCAAGAGAATTTTAAAAATAGAATAGTTTAATAAAATAATGATAAACGCTAATGTAAATTTAAGCAAGATTAAAATCAAGACAGTGCTGACCACCAGTCTTGCCCCAGGTAGCTATAGTTGGGGGAGGGACCTCAGAGGATTTGCAGGATTTGCTTGAAATACACATGTCATCCAACCTTCTGCCCCTTTTTACTGATTGTTGCGTATCACACACCTAGCAGCTAGGTTGTAGTGGATCTAGAATATTACCCTCCCTCCTCTCCCATGTTTTGGTAAGTACTTTTCTGATAGCTACTAATTCCACTGATTACTCATCATGATGGGTGCCAGGAAGTGGACTGTGGCATGGTTGCCATGGTGACCTAATGGAGGGACCAAGACCTGCCTAACCCCAAGCTCACCTAATTGGCAATAAGCTTAAATGTAATTTGGGTCAAGGCTTCCTTACCAAGTGGCTCACTAACAGAAGTTGAGCTTTCCTTTGGGAGTCGCTCAACTAAGAACATAAAGACTCTTCTAATGTCAGTCTCATTGGAATACAAGAAGGTCTGGTAACCAATTTCACCCTGATATCCAAGATCCTGTACACAAAAAAGAAAGTAAAAGTTATGTGAAAAAGCAGTTGATGTAGGGACCAGTTATTAATTAGGGTGGGCCTGGTGTAGTTTGAAGTTAACTTGCATGAGTTTTGGTGACCCCTCCCCCAAAGTTCCTATCCCATTGGCTCTCTCAGCCCCCTCTTTTATGGAGCCTAAAAATGCTGATCACAGCCCTCCCCCCCCCCACTATTTGACCCAACCCCTCCCCCCCCCCCTAATTAATGACTGGTCCACTATTGACAATAGTATTAAAGGAGTTGGAAAAACTAGAGAAAAATTAAAGTACAATGCAGAACCATAAGCCAACAATTCACTGAGGTCAAGTCTGGTAAACAATTTAGGGAGTAATCGTTTATTATATTGCATTGGGCATGGAGGCTTTCTTAAAAAAAGTTAATTAGAATTTTTTACCCCCTAAAATTTCTGTCAGTGAAAGATAGACCCAACTCTTCATCCAAAGTTAAAATTCAAGTATGTAAAAAATTTGTAAGAAATTCACAAGCAAAGAACCACAGCAAACATTTAATGTCACCTGCAAAGCCGTTGCCATTATGGTTCCTATTCGGAATTTTGCAGACATGCTAGCTGGCAAAACAGAGGGTATCTGAATTTCTTCATTGATGACATGTAGACATTTTGATGTTGCCTGCACTATTACTGGGGTGGTAAAATTTTTGATTGACGTCACCTCTTCAGGTATGTCACTGTCAAAGAATAAAATTAGTAACAATATAGGTTGAATATGCATCCATAAGTCGTCACACTAAAGTATATGTTTTCCATATATATTATGTAAGAGCCAGAGAGCCTATAAGGGCTTGGAATGTTTGACCTATGAGGGCAGAGTTAGATAAGCCAATGTCTAGTCACCATAAGCTGCTAAATAAGTGGTCCTTTGTTGGGATGTGCTTCAGCAATCCTGCCTCAGGTACATTGAGTTTGTAATGGGAAATGAATCTAGATTGCAGAAATCTAGATATTGCAGATCAGATATTGCCCTAATACATTAAGCTGCTATAATAGTAGTATCATGATTACATTGTTGTCTTTGATTTGTCCAAGATTATGCCTTTCTGAGGGGTAGATTTATAATTGATGAATAATTATAGTTTATGTTTTAGAGTCCTCTGAATTGAAAAGCATAAATACTTTTACTTCTTAGTTCATCATATATAGTTGGCCACTGATTAGTTGTGGGGGGGGGGGAGATCATCTCTATTCTTAACTAAGAATAGGTGGGTGCATTCCCCTTCCGTATGAAATGGCTATTTCTTATTATCTTAGGAGGAAAATTGGGGCCATTAATTTTGAACAACGATTAAGAATAAAATCAAAATCATGTACCACGAACGAGGATACACAGAAACGAACCACCGATCTCGTCACTAAAACACCATCAAATTAATCCTTCCCCACCTCAAAAGCTAAAATAGTGTCTAGTATATGTTATATCTACAATCAATGTGTTCTATGCACAAATTTTTACCATCCAATTTGACGTAAAGTGTGGATAATAATGTTATCAACTTCCTCCATCTTGGATCTCCCTTCTGCACAGGGCACTGGGGCAAGACACAGGTAACCCAAGCTACGAGAGCTGCTGTACACGCTTCAAAAGGACCTCCTTAAAAAGTTAACAGAACCGATGTTTCACAAGAGAGTAAAAGATGATTTCAAAGAATAGAACGATCCCAATATTATTCAAACAAGTCTTTCCGAAAAATATCTCAAATTCACTTGCCTTATTTACTTGAACGCAATTTTGTGTCGTTTCATAAGATTGTTTTTCACATTTTAGACTGATCGATGATATCCTCGACGATCCTCGACTTTTATCAAAGACAAAAATGCAAAATGTATTCCTACGTACTGTTATGAAGATAAAGAAGATAATCAAGGGATAGGGAAGAAATAAAGAAAGAAACATAGGGCTAATAGGGATAGCTAGGCCAAATGAGAGTATCTCAAAAGGACATTAGGACATATTAAGCAAATAGAACATGAGACCCTATTCGCAATAATTCATGAAGTAGCTACCCTAGGAGTTTAGGAACAACAAACATGAGAGCTCTAAGGTTTCAAAAAATTGCACAACTTAAATAAAGTTTTGTTGATATATGGCCTTTTTATCCATCATAAGTCATGACAGGAATCAGTACTATACCTCACTCTCAATTTTAATAAGCGCTTCTTTTCATTACATTTTATCGGAGTTGTGAGAAGTAGTTGACGTGCATGAGATTTGACTGGCTAGCATTGCTAGTCTCATCCCTTACAGCTGGCCGCATCAATCTTCTTACCAAGACATCTTTTATAGTTATAATAATTTGAAGAAAAGTAAATATAAGATGCCACATCAAACGTGCCCTGCATTAATTGTGTGTAATTGTGTGGCCAGATGGGTGTACTCTTGCTACAGGGTACCTATCACGGAATTGTATTGAAGTACGGTCCTCAGAATTAATATATTAGAAGCTATTTTGAGGTTTTTCGAGCGGTTTGGTTACATATCAGTATCACTACACCAGGTAAGTCTGGAAAGAAACTCATAAGTTCAAAAGATCTATGGGCTTTAATCACACGGCAGCCATGTTTATTCCCAAAAGAATGGAAGTTTTTGTTCTTTCCTGCGCGAACTCGTTCTGAAGTGTTTGAATGCGAGGCCACGTGGGGGAATGTATTGTTTCAACCAACATGGCCGCCGCGTGATTAAAGCTCATAGACGATAACCAGAGGATGGACGATGACTAAACAAAACTAATGAATTAAGAGGACCTTCGATGCGGACGTTTTACTTTGCGATTTTATGTTTTAATTTGATGCTTTCTAAGAAAGAAAGTAATGAAAGCGCTTTTAAAATCATCTTGTTTCGCAAGATTAAAAGCATTTTACAAAATTTTGAAAATTGCGAAACATTTACGGTTCAAGTGTTCGCACATTAATCTTATCTGACGTCATCATTGTTTTATACTTGCCACTTCCGCATATCTAGTAATAAATGACTCTCCTCTAAAAGACTAACACAACTCCTACTCTCTGCTCTATGAGTGATCCGAGATTCGGGACTTCGAAGGCTAAAATTTAACCATTTCAAGCTACTTTTCAGTCCCTGTTATAGATTTTCATTCGGAAAAAACACCCGATTTTATTTGTTTTTTCTTCTTTCGGCTGGTAAAAAGGCCATTAATTTTTAATTAAATGTCACGAATATTTCATAATGTAGGGTATTAACTAACCACTGAGACCCAGTTGCCCTTGGCGACAGTGGCACGAGCATATTTTAATAGCAAGGATTAAATTGATATAGGAAAACATGGAAACATGCAATCACCACCAAAAACCTTTTTTCACAGAGGTGTTTACAATGCTTTACTAAGGTTATCGTATACGCCAGCTATGGAAAACCCAATCTCCAGGGTTATAATTTTCTGCCTTTTTAGCCACAATTTACTGTAAATATCCCTCTCTCTCTCTCTCTCTCTCTCTCTAGTCTTAAATTCTTTCTTGTAAGACTTAACATTGAATTGAGATAACGTGGTTACTAAGAAATTTCTCTTGTGGAAATGCGAGTGAATGTACTTGGTAGCGGCGACAGACAAAAATTGATTAACAGCTTCCCTTTTCCCTCGGTTTAACATTAAGTTTTAACGCATGTCTTCAGACTTTAATGAAGAAACTCGAACGATCAGAAGAAGAGGCGGCATGGTGGATGTATCGTGTCATGGCGGTGTTCTGTCCAAGCAGCTGAGTTTGAATCTCCAATCCAATTGATTGACAACTGAATGCGATTATATAACCCAAAACAGATAATAACCAAGGTAATTCGGAAACAATTACCATAAATTTTCACTAATCAACCAGTCAACTAGAAGCTAGCCTGAGCTACTAAAATAAGCTCAATTTCTGGCTGTCCGCAATAAATGCGCAAATGTCAGTACCATGTAAATGTGTGAAAATTAATATTTTTCCTCAAAAAGAAAGAAAAAGAGAGGACTAGAATCGACCTAACTTCACGGTAAAGGTAAAGTGCTTTGATATGAACGAAATATCGCCGTCACTCTATATTTCGACAAGAAATATGAAACTATAGGCAACACAAATTTTGAGTCTTTCTAGTGTGCAATGTTAAAAGTTATCAATGATATTAGAAAGCGCTTCCTTGAAAAATAATTTTCTTATTTAGTACATAACGTAGTAACTAGCGGGACACCTGGTCAACGGAACTCGGTTGAGTAAAGGCAATTCAGCTTACTGAGTCTGTGCGATGAATAGAATAGAGTAATGCGACCCAAAGAAGCGTGATAAGCCTCCTTTGCACTGATCATAAATGATTACTGTACTAACTTATTTATGTTCATTGCGCCTTCTCTGTTCCCGCTTCTGTGTTAATAACATTTCACCATCTTGCCGTTGTTGTCATTGTATTTTTTTAGTATTATTGGGAAGCCAAAATAATTTTGACTGGCTTAGGTTCAGTCACAACCAGCACTGATACAAAAATACAATACAAAAATCTTTAAATTCGTAAAACTGACTGGTCTTTCCATAAACACCTACATTGTTAAAGTATAAAAGCTTCGAAACCGCCCACAACCATGATTCTTAGCGTTTAAACAATAGATTGTTTTGATGTGACATACTGAACTAGGGCAATTATCCGCGGAAGATGCACTTTAGTTTGAGTGAATTCAAACTAAGTGAGACGACGTGTATTCAAATTATCTTCTGAGCACTGAAGATTCACATCAAAGTGCCTCGTATATCTTGCGCTAAGAATCGATTGTTTAGGCTAGATTGACTTTCTACTGGTATTTGTTGCTGTCTCAATCATAAGTAATAACGTCATGAATGAATTAGGGCAATTAGTGATTTAGGTTTCTGATCAAAACTATTGATATCTACCACCCTTGCTTAAAGTGGACCGGGACGACAGTTGACCATGTATAGTTTTGCACATAGTTAATAGAGGGCAGATGGCCATCTCCCCTCTAGACCAATCCCGCCAACACTAGCTCCACCAATGCCGAGAGCGTAACGTTTTCCCCAAAGGAATATGGGGGGTCGGACAAACAAAACTACAAACCTCTCGATTTCAGAGACAGTTAGGTTTTCAGAAAAATGCGCTAAAATGAAAGTTTATCATGTAACGTAAATTCTAATGGCTCCGAGAAAAAAAACAATCTCAAGACTGAGAAAGAGTTATTCCTCCAAACCTAGAGAATGTGAACATATTACTACAAGGAAGATTTTGAAATTGTTTTAAAGTAATTATACTAAGCCATTCTAAGGCAAAGTGAGCGCTTCCTTTCAACGCGCAAAATCGAGAGTCAAAAATGTTTTTGCAATTTACTCAAAATTAAACATACAGAGTTTTTAAATTCTTTTATATTTTGTTTGCCCAGTGTTGTAGTTTATCGTGCTGGTATCCGCTTTTCGAAATCTCATCGGGATCGTGCACAATTTAAGTTCAATTAATGTAAATGTTTATTGTTTATCGTTGCCATAGAAACATTGATTCCACTGAAATGTACATTTTCGTAAACTAAGGCTAATGTTTGGTGTGAATTTCAACTCAATCCAACTTCAAAAAGTTCGTTAAAAAGCCAATCAAAAAAGGTTGGTATAACCTTTACAAAACTGTAGAGAGACACCCTAATCTGAGGACAAAAGCCAGTGAAGGCGATCGCGACGCAGCTGTTTACAGTCATCTTCTTTTATGGATCAAGATATGGCTATTATCTTACTATAATTCATGGCGGTTTTGTCGGTGATCGGAAGGTGCTGGGTGGGGTGGCGATCCAGTAAGAACTGAGGCAGGCCCTGGCTGTCTCACGCAGTCGAGGCTCCATTTTTAAATGATCTCCATACTTATACAACGTACTTTTCCTTTTTTATACTCGAGTGGTTTAGTCCATGAGTTAATAACCTACGAGCTAACGACAACACTACCTAGATACAAAGTTGATATATGAGGGCAAGGCCAGAAAATGATCCATGGCTATGACAAGACAATATATATGAGAACAAGGAATA
>JAAAQI020126838.1:0-14375 GCA_011800005.2 Stichodactyla mertensii | reverse complement strand
TTTTAAATTATTAATATTTTAGTTAGTATAGTGAAAGTAAATTGCATATTCATAATCATTAGTATAAATTAGGATTTTCTGTGTTCTTAATTTATTATTTATTTGTGTCCCCAATTGGTGCCACCAGGCGCTAGAACGACTAGACACTTTAATAAAGATTATGTATGTATGTATGTAAGTCCTAGCAGCCAGGAGGAAATTACTCGTAAACAGCGGAAAAGGCAACCCACCACAAGTGACTCGAGCCTTGACTGAAGAAGAACACGAATTGCTTAGTAAAGGTGAATTTGGTGACCACGACCCAGAGGTACTACAGAGAACCATCTGGTGACTTCTGTTTTTACACTTAGGCTTCAGAGCCAGGGACGAGAGCCGCAAACTTCGTTGGGGAGATGTCCAGTTGCAAACCAATTCCGGAGGCAGTGAAGTTCTTACTTGGATATCTGTAAAAGGTTCAAAAACCCGCACAGGCAAAAAAAAAGAGAGGTCATCAGCGAGCATTTCAACCAAAGGCTTACTCTACTAGCAATGAAAGATGGCCCGTGCGACTCTATAAAAAGTTCAGGAGCTACCGTCCAGTGGAGAAGTATTTTTATTTTTTTTTCTTTTTTTTCTTGTAGTAAAACACAAGCGGGCTCCAAACGACAACATCTGGTACATGAAAGCTCCCCTGGAAGAAAGAAGAAGAAGAAGAAGAAGAAGAAGAAGAAGAAGAAGAAGAAGAAGAAAAGATTGATCAGTTTCTCAACAAAGCAGGGAAAAAAATGCAGGAATTCTTGAAAAAAACTAAAGGAAAACTATCCAGCCACTCAGGTCGCAAAGCAAGAAATTTTGTAGTTCAACCTAGAGGGCACAAGAATGTCGATAGCTTACAGCCATACAAGTCTGCTAGAGAAAAACATCAGAAACAGATGTCTATGGTTCTGAGTCCAGTTTCAAGGGATATCTTGTCCACCAACAGCTTGAATAATGTTCAGCCAACCACTGTCAGTAATGCCCTAAAAATCTGCCCATTAACAAATCAAGTCAGTGCTGCAGCTACCACTTCCTCTGCTACTTCGGCTGACAACTGGAATAATTCTTCATTCTTTTCTAGTGTCCACAATGTCGAAGGCTGCCCTTTCCAGATATTTAACGGAGAATCATGGACAATGTCGGCGTAGCTGGACTTGTTTAATGAGACAAAAGGTATAGCATTAACCTACTTATTACACTCTATAATAACGCTTTAAAATCAACACACGACACCAACGTCATATTTATGAGTAGGGCAATCCCAGTTAACGATTCCCCATCCTTGATGAGAACAGCTACCAAGTGAAGACTCGGAACCTGAACATCCCATGCGGTCCAGCCATACTTTGCCCGTTCCACGTCCAAATGGCCAATATCCAACAGTTTTAGTAAAACCAAGTTGTCGACAAGCAACCTTGGCATCTGCCGTGTCCCAATTATTAATACACACTGTTCCCTATTGACCATTGTGGTGTGTATGAAACACAGGTGATTCCTTTACCTCTAAAGAAGACCTGAATCGTTATGGCACAACCAGTACCATAGCTTGTTAAGTAGAGTACAATTTCAAAGTTTTATAGTAAATAAAAAAATAAAAAAAATAAAAATAAAATAAAATAAAATAAAATAATAATGATGATAATGATGATAATGATAATGATGATAAAGATATTTATATTTTTAAAAAAATGTCACGGCCAAGAAGAGTTCTATATGGTTAGGTTTGGGAAATGGAGAAGAGGGGCTTATTGCACTGCCTTTTATCTTCCAGGAGCTTTCTTCTGACTTTCCAGTTCATGATAATAAAATTGTACGAAAAATGTAAATAAAACCGTTTCTTTGAAGATCTTCATGAGATTTTAATCGGCAGCTTCAGACTGCGGTCTTCTTTGGACAATCAATACCGGAAAGTTAGTCTTAATATCAGATTCTGTCCAATCAGGTTGCCTGATTTGCAAACGTCCATACCTATGAAACTTAGCCATATAATAACTGATATTTAGAAATGTTGTAAGATGTATAACTTAATTACTCACAAAACGTTTTGTATTGAACTATCATAGGTATATCTAATGATGGATTGTAGAAGTCTGTGATGATTACTGGGGTATGGAAGATGTACAGGTTGTATGTCGAGAACTTGGATTCACCAAAGCTCTAAGACCTTCGTGGAATGGACGAGGGACGGGACCAATCTGGCTGGATGACATGGCATGTACAGGTACAGAGAACTCACTTCACAGCTGTAGTCACCGTAGATGGGGAGTTCATAACTGTGGCAGTCACACTGAGGATGCTGGCGTTGTGTGTTCTGGTTACGTGATATACAAAGTTAGTGTCAATACGTTTAAATTGTTGCCAGTAACCGATAGGAAATGTTGCTCTTATTAAGCTGAAATAAATTAGTTGGAAAAAGATTTCCACTGAATAAATTTAAGTTCGGTAGTTTCAAGATCCAGAAGGAAACCATCCACTTTGTGTCAAGATTAAAGCTGAACGGAAAATTGCTTTTTGGGATCGTCGCACTAGTGCTTCTGTGGCGAGTATAATCGACAGCATGAGCTGGAGAAAATGGAACATTTTTTGTGATTTAAGTTTATAGTCTATCCAGATATCTAGATGCTCTGTGGCCTAGCTGAAGCACTAAATTATCCTTTAACATGATTTTTTGATTACTTAAAGAATTGTAAGTACTATTTACAATATTCGTGTCAATGTTGAGGCAAGTGATTGTACATCAGATACAACATTGACACGAATATTGTAAAATTCTTATGATATTCATTAATCATTCTTAGCATTTGCAATTTGTCATTATGAATTAAGGGTTTGATTACTTTTTTTTTTTTTTTTTTTTTTTTTCTGGAATAAATCCTTCGCTTTTTAATATAAGACTTCACCTTCTCTACAACCAGCATTGACACCCTGTCTTTGTCTTTTGATGCTCTTTGGAATGGTTAAAAACCACCAATATCGAGATAAATTTAAATATTCACTTTAGTAAGAGAAAGCTTCAGGTGAAGACGCGTCCTCATGATTTTCGGAAGTCAAATCGTTCATTAGAACTGTAGGACATTCATGGTGAAAAGAAACCTGATAGGAATGATGAGAAGGAAGAGCACTAAGCTGTAGAAACCTCAGATGGTATCAAGGTGAGTCTCAACTTCACCTGCTATATTTTTATTTATTTTTTATTTTTTATTTTTTTCCACTTCGATTTTAGCTGCAACTCAACTGGGATCAATTTAGACTATAGGCGATTTTGAAGCTTAATTTTCTTAATGCACTTTGCCGATAAATATCCTTTGTTGTGAACAGCTTTTTTTTTTTTTTTGGTTAGTTAGCTATTAACACTATTCTTCTTTTTCTTACATAACGACCAGTCTTAGTGATAGCTTTAATAGCTTTCTTTTTGAGGAAATTACGCTCATGCATTGATTTTTTGACTTCACGGTTGATCCAAGGGGAAGGCTTAAGGTAGTTCCGGTGTCTTGGATTTCAATGATGAATTTTCTTAAAAATTCTGTCATTTAAGGATCATGTCATGTCATGTCATCTTAGGACACCCTATTTGTCTTTTCATGTTTGAAATCAGCATTAAATTTCCGTTAGAAAATTCATGAATAATTAATGAGCAAAACACAATAGAAAATCATAACCGTGTCGGAGTCTTTAAATCGGATAAAGAATCGTTCTCATTTGCATTCCACTTTAACTTAGATTTTCTCGGCGAAAATTACTTAATTCATTTTAAAAATCAGTACAACATGAAAATATAGTCCTAGGCATTTCATAAGTGATATAAAGTATTCGCGATCGACCTTTATGAGCATAAAGGTCGATCGACCTAAATGCCCATAAAGGTCTCCAGCTCATACTTTATATATTACTTAAAAGCGATGCTATTTTTAAAAAAAGTTAAATATAAATTCCAATAGGAGCCAGTCACCTTAAATAAAATAAAATAAGATAAAATAAAAATTAATTTAATTTTAAAAAAAAGAAAGAAAAACAGGGGGTCACCGTATTATTTCAAGAGTTAGAGAACAAGAAAAGAGAAAAGTCTTCGAAAACGAACCCAAAAACGAACCCCAAATACAACCACACTTTGGCGTTATTCTCGCTGGCTTTTTAGATCGATAAAATTCTTTAAACTTTAAAAATTCAGAATAAACACCTACTTTGTACGGTGCACAATAGCATTTTTATAAATCTTTTTCGACAGTTTGGTCTATAAATGTTCTTTTTCTTCGCTAAAACTAGAGTTTCTACGCTTTAAAATCGTTGGCACACTAGTGCCCAGACTCGCGACGTTAAAACCAATATTCGTATGAGAAGAGATTGAAGATAAAAGTATTGTTGTAACAGAATATTCTAGAGATTCTAAAAATAGAACATTACGTATTTTAGATTACACTAGAACGTTCTCGAATGTTTGTCAAACATATAAATAGGAAACAGTAGTGAGTTCAGTAGTGAGTTTAGTTTTGAGAGAGTTATACAGAAGAAGAACAGCAAGCCTTTCAAGCAAGTACTACTCAAGATACTCAGGCTGTATCAGCAAGACTAAAACTTTAGGTAATTATAGCGGAGCTCCCGCGCGGGCCTTCGGAGCACCATCCTTTAGAAAAAATGAAAACCCATCGAGTTGATTTTTCATGGCTTGAACATACGTCACTTCCGTACGTCCGTGCTCAACGCGATGCTGATTGGCTGATTGCTCTTTGGCGGGAACTTGGTCTGACGCGCCCCGCATCCTGGCAGTTGCTTTTGAAAACTTTTACCTTAAAATATTTACTGTTTAGAACAAGTAGAAAACATTATCCAAGAGAGAATCCAATGTTTTTAGGACAGAGCAAGAACTAATGAGCCACAAACCACTCTTTTCAAGGAAAGATTGTAAGTTTAGCTCGTAATTTACAGCTTTTTCAACCAGTACACTGTTCGAGGGCCTTGCATTGTTGCTTCAAAAAGGCCGAATTGTCTTTGAATACTTTTGATGATTACTTCCATAGGTAGAAATCCTTAAGCTGAACTAAAATATGAAAAAAATGCCCACTAACTTAGAGTATTTGCCATTGAACAAGAAATAATGGTAAGTTGAAGTGCTTGAAAAGGAGGTTATTCCGGGCCATAAACCCTTAGAAATAAATTCGGAAAAATTAACTTCCGACCTCGCCGGGATTCGAACCCACGACCTTCGGATTTGTACTACCGATGCTCTACCAGCTGAGCTACAAGGCCAGACTGGGAGCAGGCCGGGGTGAAATAGATGTTGGGTCGCGGTAATTGATAAGTGAACTCTATGAATATGTGGACCGCGTAGCACTATGAAATACATGAACTAGAAATAATGGTAAGTTGAAGTTGATCCGAAGGTCGTGCTTTCGAATCCCAGCGAGGTCGGAAATTAATTTTTCCGAATTTATTTCTAAGGGTTTATGGCCCGAAATAACCTCCTTTCCAAGCACTTCAACTTACCATTATTTCTAGTTCATGTATTTCATAGTGCTACGCGGTCCACATATTCATGGTATTTGCCATTGATTTACCAGTGAGTTTGTTATCTACTGTGGGTTGAAAAAATGAGATTTTAGTAAGATCTTGAAATACTGGTTTAGATCAGCGAGAGTAAAGGAATTCTAAAGAAAAATGCAAATGACGATTCGGAGAATAAAACGTATTTTTTGACATCTTTCCAGCCTTTTGAGGAATCTTTACTTATGCACCAAGTAATATTTGTCGTTTGAAAACAAACTAAGTACTAAAGAGCTTTTTAACTTATATAGAGACACTGCTAAAGGTGTTTAGACAAATGATTTTTGTTGGTGTTTGGTTTTTGATGTTTTTCCGTGCGATGAAAAAACTAGCAAAACGGAGAAATCTTGAGTTTTGAAAGCAAGTCTCACTTGAAATCATGGCTGAGAAACCGTCGTTTAGAAAACAGAATAAATATTGAAAAAGTTCAACAAAAGCAAGCAATGTGTTTTTTAAAATTCCTAAACCACTATTGCCCTTTCCTGTGCCCAGAACTCTTCATGAAAAGCAAAATTTATTGTTTAAATGCTACTGGGGAAAGCGGCTTGGAGATTTGCGAGCGGCGTTTGGCGTCAAGTTGAAAATTATAACATAAATTAAAACTTATTCAAGTCCGTTTACTTAGAAAATTCTCTGTCCTCACTTGCTCACTTGTTGGTATATGTGTTCTTTATCATAGTATGAACAGATTGACTTAATTTTGAATAATCTTGTGGTTTTGTTGTAAGTTAACTTCATTTTCAAAAAATGTCCGCGTCGTTTTGTAGTTTTGTAGTAAAGTTAGACTGAACTATTTTTCGCTTGTTTTCATGAAAGTTTTCAGCCAGAAATCCACATATTTTTACATCTTCACCCAAGCTTAGTAATATTCCTAGCTTCTCCCTTTATTTTATATGCAAAGTGTTAAGTATTAGGCAAGTATAACTAAATAAAAAGGTGTTTTTTTTTCAAAAGCGAATACCACGAATAGTCATCATTGAAATTCAGCTTGATTTTCAATCGTTTCATTGAGAACCGACAGAAGCAGTACAATAGCTTCCTAGGGCCTCACGTGAACACATCCAAAATCGGTTTTAAAGAAATCGTTGTTATCTTATTATAAATGCTATGGGATTCATAAAAAATAATTTCCTGACTCGGGAATTCCACATTAAATTTCACCAAAAAAACGAAGCCACTCGAATTCAACGTGAAGTTCCCCCGTTATCCAATGGAATTTCCTTTTTAGCAGCTTATTATGAAATATCTCTTAAGAATGGGGGGAAAATATCTATAAGAATTATCCTTGCATTGCATCAATTCAGTCAAGCAGATAAAAAATAAACTGGGAGCTCCGGTATTAGGTAGTACCTAATTTGTAAATTACTGTGTATTTTATATTCTCCAGTTTGAGGAATAGCTGTCTCTTCTCAAATCCTATGATGGAGAACAGTCTGTAATGCTTACTTTGATATGCGATATGTCAAAGTTGCATGTCGGCAATTTTTTTGCAGGAGTTTGCAAGCCTATAAGCTAACATTTGTCCAATTATGCATGCTCTGAATCTGTGCACATTTACATTTTCTCACTATAGTGTAAAATAACATTATGGTCTATAGCTATGCCTAGTATTATTCAATGCTTAGATTGCTGGGATATCATATCTTAAGCACACCACACCAGCATCCCTTTCGTGACGATTGCACCTGGAGTCAACATTTCCCCATCCATTGTGAGAACAGCTTCCAAGCGAGGCCTTTGAGCCTGAACATCCCATGTTCCACAGCCATATTTTCCCATTCCTTCTCCCAAGGTACAAAGTTCCTACAGTTTTGTTAAAACCAAGTTGTCTACATACAACATTGGCGCCTACTATGTCCCAGTATCCATCACAAACTGTTCCCAATTGACCGCTTTGGTGTGTAAAATAAAACAAAGAAGATTCTTTACATCTTAATAATACTTCAATAGTTTTGGCACATCCAAGAGCATGGCTTGGTCAACAGAGTAGTATATACAATTCAAAATAGCAGGAATACAGCGAGGTTGGAAAAAAAAATGTTTAATCAAGCTCCATTTCACGATGTCCATGAAATTGTGTTACCTATGTATTCTGTGTGTAACATGTTTTTGAAGTTTTATACAAGTCTACCACATTTGTCAGTGTGGAACAGTCTGTGATGATGACTTTGATTTGGGGATGCCAAACTTGCATGTCCTCAACTTGGCTTTTCTAATACTGTGGGATATTGGTGGAGGGAACGAGGGACAGGCAAAGTAGGCTAGATGATATGGCTTGTACAGGTACAAACCTCACTTAAGATCTGTAGTCACGATGGATGGGGAGTACAGTACTGTGGGGGTCACAATGAAGATGCTGGTGCGGTGTGTACTTTACTGGCATCATGTCTTGTAACACCATTCAAGGTGGGCTAGTATGATAAAGGCACTTTGGTGTAATATTGCTATTTAAACGAGAAGTCTAAGGGGGAAAATTCGAACATACTTGTATATAGGACAAAATATCGCGGCGTTCTATTTAAGTATTCCAATAGGAATACTTGACGCATCCAAGCATGTCAACAGTCTTTTTGTATGTTGGGAAGTGGGAGAAGAGGCGATGCTGTTATTAGTGAAACCATCGACATTTTTATTTCAAGGAATTTTCAGCTACGTTCCAGTTTAAGGATTTCATTATTTTGTTTTCCTTGTATCATATGTGCATCCTGCGTTTCGATTACTGTAATCTATAGGGCTTTTTCTGAAAAACAAGGTGCATTGTGGTGTAGCTTCGGTACAAACGACACCATACAGGGCATGATGAACAATAGATGTTTGTACGGAAACTACACTACAATGCACCATGGCCGCAATTTCAGAAAAAGCCTATGGTAACTGGGAATAGGATATGAAGGAGAGCTTGGTTTTACTAAAACTGTAGGATATTGGTACCAAGAGTATATAGGTACAGGATAATGGTCGAGCACCTAGGCCTATTGCAAATAGGCCATTATTTCCAATAAGTCGAGGAGCGAGACCATTATCCATTTTAATATATACTTTCATTGTTTTAGAAGAAGCAAAACTAAGTATTGTAGATTATTATAAACATATTTTTGTTTGTATTTTCCTTTGCTTTCGAATAAGAAAGCTAATGAATTCCTGTGAAGTTTTGGATCCGTTTTTGCATATAAGTATAATGGGTTGGAGGGTTATCTGTCGTACGTAAGCTTGGGAAAAACTCAAACATGGCCAGGCCAGTGGAGAGTGTTTCGAAATACTGGATTGTGGCCTTGACGAATCTCAAGCGGTTGAGACATACGATGAAGAACAGGTTTTCAGTAACGACGAGCTGGATGATATTCTGTCAAAGTAAGTAGACATGGTTGAAAGTAAAAGAACGAGTTCAGAACATCCTACATTTCCAAATAGGAAAGGTTAATAAGATCTTGTATCTATATATAGCTATTCACTTAACGATGTCACTCAAAAAAGCCTAGAGCCTAAAGCTTTGAGAGCGGAATCATGATTTTTTTTTCACCGTGACATTATTACAATGTAAGAAACTCACTGTATGCTTGCAAATTCCACAACTTGGACATATATTCTTTTGTTCTTAGATAGCCTACAGCGAAGTTTGTTTGTTAACAAAAGATAAATGAAAGCTTTTAGGTTTTTTTCAGCGACGAAAAAAGCTATTTTCATCCAACTTAAAATGGCCAAAATATCTAAGAAATACCTATGTCTCTTTTATGCAGCATGCGTACGCTCCATTATTGACTATGCTGTGCCAGTTTTTCAGTTTGCGCTGCCTGCGTATCTATCATTTGAGTTAGAACGCGTCCAAAAAAGGGCGCTGCGCATCATTTGTCCTGACATGGAGTACCACCACGCGCTAGCTAGAATGGGCTTACCCACCGTACCAAAGCATCATGAAAGTATCTGCAAGCGCACCTTTCAGAGCATTTTTAAGGATGTAAACAATAAGCTTAAGAAGCTAATACCGCCTCTTTTTAGTAGCAATTACAATCTAAGGCATATACGCACTTTTACGACATCGCGTTGCAAGACCAATGGATTTAAAAATAGCTTCTTTATAGCATCATGCACTCGTGTAAATAGTTCTTAATTTTTAAGTTATTATTATTATTATTATTTGATTATCGTTTTTCTTAGTCTCCCTTAATGCCATAATAGATTTTAGATTATTATTCGAAAATTTTATTTTAAATATATTTAAATATGTAAATACGCAGATCAGCAAAGTTGGCTGCGAGGAATTTTAATAAAGTATCATTACTCATTACTCGACGTTAATTGAATTAGCTATACACCTGTTTCAAAAAACGTTCACGGTCGGCGATCTGAATCTGACATCTGAGACGGAGTAACTAGCTGTAAATTTGGATGTATACAAAGCCGAACGATGTAGTTTTTTGTAAAATTCAAATGTAAATTTCAGGTTTTGACTTAAAAAATGCGCTTTTATGTATTTTAGTAGGAAAATATAAAAGCAACAAATTACGTTCTGTCTCAGATTCAGACTGCCCAACGTCAGCGTTTATTGAAATAGGTATATAACTATATTTTTACCATGTATTTTATTCAAGAAGGGGAGTTGTTCATAATTTCAAATAATGTATATTGCAACCTTTTGTTTGATTAAGAGTGTCGAATTTCAAGGGGGGCGAAGGAGATGGTTTTAAAATAGCTCAAGAAAAAGATTTGGTTGCATTAGCCGATCAATCCATCCCTGAAAATAATACGATACGCAAAGCGATGTGAGCTTTTGGTTTGTATGAAAAGTCCTATTAATATAAGCGGTGGTACTTGTAATATTACAGTAAAATAAAAGAATAATAAAAAAAGAAGTAAAAAGAAAATTTCAATAATTGCTAGGAAAAATGTCTGAAAAAAGTGTCTGAAACAAGACTTTTCTATTTGTTTTGTGGAGTATGGTCATTGTTGTGGCCACTGAAAAGGAACAATAGGTCATTACTTTGGACAATAATGACCTACTGTTTAGCCCCAGTGATCTCAGTAATGACCTCCTATTCAGTTTTAGTTAGTAATTCTATTCAACTCATAGGCCCCACTCTTCCCTGCTGAATATCATATCCCTTCCCGGACTTTTAGCTACTTAATTACCAAGTATAGTGACCACTTCAAAACAATGAAAGTATATAAAAGTATATAAACATAGAAAATGAATGACTAGAAGATGTATTACAGTTGCACAATATTACAAGAACTCACAACACGACACCAGCATCCCATTGGTGATTATTGCAACCAGATTCAACGTTTCCCCATCCTTGGTGAGTACTTCCAAGTGAGGTTTCTGAGCCTGTACACTGTATGCAATTCAGCCATACTTTACCCGCCCCCCGTCCCCAGCGCCAATATCCAATAATTTTAGTAAAACTAAGTTGTCGACATGCAACCTTGGCATCTGGCATATTCCAGCTATAATGACACACTGCCCCAAAACAAACATGACGTCATATTTACGTCATGTTTGTTTTGGGGTGGGGAGAGAATTGCTTTCGCGCTTAATATTATGAATTTGCTTTACTGTTCAATTGTTTTAAGGGATTCGATATCTTCAGATTGACCGCTGTGTGGCGTGGTTTTCTTTTCTTTTCTTTTCTTTTCTTTCGTTCGTGTAATTTTTTTGATCTGCTTGATTGTCAGTTGGATTTGCTTGAGTGCAAATTACAGTGCACTTTGCAACTAACGATAACACCTCATATATGCATCAGGAATTTTCATTACATTTATTTCAACTATTAAAAACTCCAGGGGTCGTCGTCTTCTTCTTCTTCTTCTTCTTCTTCTTCTTCTTCTTCTTCTTTCTTTCTTTCTTTCTTTCTTTCTTTCTTTCTTTCTTTCTTTCTTTCTTTCTTTCTTTCTTTCTTTCTTTCTTTTTTTTCTTTTTTTCTTTCTTTTTTTCTTTCTTATTTTGATGGAGGAGTTTTTGGAGTGCTAAACAAGGCGTTTGATCTAATCTAGAAGAGCTTTACCGTGGAGTGGAAGGAACCTCCTGTGGAGTGGAAGGAACCTCTTCTAAAGTCGATGGACTGTCTTTATTAGTTTCAAAAGTAGGCATTTTAATTTTGGAGGTGAGCATTTTAGGAGAGATGATGTCCTAGTTTTTGATGCTGGTGCAATACCATTATCACTAGTTACACGTGTTGACGGAATGTTCTCTTGAGTCGTATGGGATGGTATCGGAAGACTCTGACTAGTCAAGGGGGGCGGTATGGTTTCCTGCCTAGGTTAGTATGCAAGTGCTTGGAAGTTGCTGTTGTAGATCGAGGTACTGATTGTCGAGTCGAGTATATTCTTTAATTTTTATTTCCGCGGGAAAATTGGGCTCCATTAGGATGTTATCCATTTGCTCCTTTAAACTCTGCAATGTTTTTATAGGGGCGATTGTAAGAAGCTTTGGCGTTTAGAATAGTTAATACGGTGGCCCATTGATGCAAAACACAAACTCAAAACCAAAAACACAAACTCAAAACCAAAAACACAAACGCAAAACCAAAAACACAAATGCAAAACCAAAACACAACACGACGAGCTTTACTCGATTCTGAAAAAGAGGAGTCCTGCTGATGTTCTACTGTTTAACAGTAGAACATCAGCAGGACTCCAAAAGCCCGAAGGTTGGTTTGATTAACCAAAGTGTTATAATCTTTACTCATCTGTCAACAAACAAAAAGCATTTATTATTGTATCAGTGATAATGTACATCAGTGCATGAGAAGGAATACCGCAAAAGCTAATTACAAAGTTTGTTAGGGTTTTTTTGTGAATTTTTGTCAGCAAGACCTATTTACAGTCGTAGCAAAAGAAAACATAAAAATAGCTGACATAACTATATAATACAGTTCATTTGCAACATCTTGAAAAGTTGGTCTTTTCGATGGATGAAATCAAGAGATAGAGAAATAACTGAAGGCAACGCTTTAAAATTCATGATTTTATAGATAATTTATAGATAATTCTGCCATCTTTCCAAAACTAAACATATCGCTTGCGAAGCTTTCACCTTGGCGGCCTTCAACTATCTCCGGAGCAATATGCTGATACTTCTCCTGATATTTTTTCTGTTCTTCTCTCGAGAGAAGTTTGGCTTTTCTTGCCTTTTCAAGGCGGCGACTTTTGCCAAAATCGATGAGGACGGGATTATATTGGCGCTCTCTTTTTTCTAAGACAACGTTATTTCCCTTTCTATCATTATGCAGGTATCCGGCCGGATGGACGTGGACGATCGCCTCCGCTACTTTCTTTAATATTTCAGTCCATTGCGATTCTTGTTTTATTTTCTTAGAGTACGCAGCTTTAGCTATAGTCATGCTTGACTTCTTCCCGTGATACTGCAAAATCAGGCTATATGCCAATTTTAGACTGCAGATGCCAAAAAGAAGAGGAAGTCCTAGTTGATCACCCAGGTTTTCGATTACCTTTGCTTCATGCAAAAGATCCTCCTTTGTGGTGTCTTGTGAATCGTACTTATGCAGCTCTTTAATGACGACATCGAGGCCCCGATACTGCCCAAGGTAGCACGACCCAAATGATCCACTGCTTAAGAACTTCACCCGTATCACCTCAGAACGACGGATTTCTCGTAGATTTGACCCAGCTTGTAAACCACCGGACGAACTTATAAGTGTGTTTGTCGATTTTTCCCATCTTTTGCTTTAAGATTTCCATAACCAGCTTGCGTACACGCGTCTTTTGATTGATGTCTGTTGGCCCCTTCCTGTACTTCTAAGGTTTACTTCTTTTTTTCTCGCCATCTACGTTTAATTGCTTTTCTTCGTTCTTTATGACTTTTCCTCGTTCTTGGTCCATTTCAATGGCTAGAGAACTATAATATTCATCAGGTACGCTGCCGAAACTTCGCGTCAATGAGAAAGCTTGATTCAGTCTAAACTTTAAGGAGAAACAACGCGTTGATCAGGATATTTCATTGATAAGTTTTCTAAACTCTTATACTATGCATCCGGAAACGAACAGCGGAAAGTGACTGAATCATCAACAATCTCGCTGTTCAATGCATCAGTTCTACAATGTCCAATAGTTATTTTAATTCATGTTTATATTGCGACAAGCAATTCAAGAGTTGTCTAGCCTTATCAAGGCACTATGTCGGCAGTCATCAAAAACGTTCCACCTACTGTGGACTTCTTTCTAGGCCAGAAGAAGGCAAATCTTCCAGTTGTCAAGTACCTCACGAGGTCAGATGGCTACATCGTCTGGTTAAAGGGAATCGTAGAGTGTTTAAACTCTGCCCACGATCCGCGTGTCCCTGGTCAGTACTAAACGTTTCGATGATTTTTTAATTAACTATCCTTTAAAGTCTTAAGGAACTGGATCCACTACCTTACATTATGGGCTTGACGGTTTTGGATTCCTTCTATTTTTTGAATAAATACAACCCCAAAAAGTAGGCAAAGAAAGCAAAACCCTTATACGACAAGTTCCCATACATTAAACGAGTGATTTTACCTTTTTTAATCCACGCCTTTAGCTCGTACTTGCGATATCGTCAGGGCATGCTTCAAAATACACATGACAAGCAACTGTCAATGTAAGTTGGGGGGGGGGGGGGTCGGGCAGGCTGGATTTGATAGTAAACAAGTACCCCTGTGTCGGAAATTTGATCAGAAATTCTGCAATTTAGTCAACAATTTCTTTTTTAGCCTTCTATTTTATCGCGTTATTTGATCACGCTGGGACATTTGAATTTCTTTAAAGAATTTTGTTCAAATCCCCCCCCCCACCCCCCCGCCCCCCCCCACACCCGCCCCACGCCGCGACCCCCCCGCCGCTCC
>JAAAQI020126827.1:0-14382 GCA_011800005.2 Stichodactyla mertensii | reverse complement strand
CATATACGACCAACCCCTTGCTCTAACCACGGTTCACGTCGATTTGAAAGAGCAAAATAATCGAGTCTATCTGGTGCTTTGTTTGGCCGGTATTGATATGCTAATTCTTTGTCAACGATAGACGAGTGGTTAAATGCGTTGTGCTTTCAAGACAGTTAGTCAAGCCCGTTGGGCTGGGTTAGTACTCGGGTGGGTGACCACCGACAGGTACTTAGTGAATTCATAACTTTTCTTTTTTCTTTTTCCTTTTCTTTTTTTAATCTTCGATTTTATCTTTCTTTCTTCGGAAAAAGAAAAGAAAAGGAAAGGAAAGGGGAAAAAAAAATACCCCTAAGAAGAAGAGCATCTGGTCCTTAGCAATTTGTACAACACTCGTCTATATTCCTTATTTTCCTCTTATTCCTTGTAATTCCTGTCCCTTCAAACAATCCATAGATGCTTTGCAAACTCAACTAGATCCTTGTCTTCCGCTCGATTCAATAAAGGTGCATTATTCTGTCTCCCTTAGTACGGCAAGTCAGCCCTTCATGAAGCGGCGTGCAGCGGACAACATCAAGTTATCCATCTTCTTGTATTAAACGAAGCTGACATGAACTGCGTCGATGAGGTAATTCACTCAAGTGTAAGCAATGTTAAGTTAATGTAGCCCGATTGAAAGCTATACCTCCCTCCAGCCATCAATATTCATGCTTGTCATTTGGCTAGCAGATCTTCAACGGTGTCTTGTCATTATCTCGCGCGCTTTAATTGGTTCAACGCTGGGTTATCGTCAATTCTACCTATTGCGCATGACTTTACATCGTGACTTGAATTTTCGAGCTGAAATCCTAGTTTGGTGTTTCAACTTGATATTGCGAAATATTACGAAATGTTTTCTCTACGGTTTTTTTCTGCCCCAAGGAGGGAAGAACGCCCTTGCACTACGCCTCTCTTCGTGGCAAAACTAAAGTGGTTGAGGTCTTATTGCTTAATGGTGCTGATATCTCGATTTTAAACAAGGTAACGAAGGCATTCCAAATAGACCTTTTTCTCAAGCTTTCGTGTGCATCCAAACTTGATAGGCTACGAAACCCAAAAACACTAAAATTGAGAAGAAAATCTTATGTTTAAATAGGAGAATCAATTTTAAATTCTTGTTGAAAAATTTCATACAACTGTATGACAATTCTGATAGTAATACTCCTGTTCTGGTATAGTGGCGCGTCAAATTCCTTGAATTTAGGTGAGCGCACAATTCTGAGAAAAAGGTCTTTTAAAGGTAAAAATTCTAATTATTTTACTTCAAAACTATGCACGCTTTCTGGCTATCTCTATCCCGCTTCACCAGAAAAAACTGACTGGTTTTTCAATATCAGAAGCCTGTTCTCAATCTAGTAACCCCATGCACTCTCCTATAAATCACGTGCTTGTGCATGCGTAGTAATTTAGAATGGTGTTGCGCAAGAAGCCTTATCTAACGGATACTTTTATTCCTGTAAATTAATTTTCCTCTCTTTAAGGACGGTGACTCGGCCGTGGAGGTCGCTTATCGTTGTCGTCACAAAGATATCGTGAAAATGCTGCTAAGGGCGACTGATAAGGTAATACCCCACTTTCGATATATGGTTGAGTGATTACACACAATAAGAACCGAATCGAGGCTCCGGGGAATAACAATGAAATAATCGTAAGATCAAGTATGTTATGTTTCTTCAAGCAACATGACATACTCAAGAAACGAAAAACAATCTAATCATTTACCAAGCAAATAACATCGAAATAACTGTAATTATTCTTTGTTTCCCCGGAGCCTCGACTCAGATCTTGTGTGGGATCACTCAACCATATATCGAAAGTGGGCTATTATAATACTTCAAAATGTTGTCCACCCAGTGCTGAAATGTGTGCGCATCGACCCTTGTTATGTATCCTGAGTCCTTCTGCATGTAGATATGAAGAACACCCAGATGAGAAGTTCGTCAGCCGTGTGGGTGCAGGCTGGCTATCTCGGCCGTTGTATGGAAGAAATGGACCCATTCAATTTTTACATTTGAGAATGTTTTCATCGTCTTAGGATTACGAATCAATTTTGAGCCTTACTATTGCGCACGAATTCCACTCACGTATTTTGGAAGGAAGTTTAATTTCTCATAATTTCTCACATTTTCGTTGGGTGATTTTGTCTTTAGAAAACGCGTAAAGACATGAAAGGGAAGATACGAAAGCAGAAAATACAGCGTATTACAACAACAACATCGTTACCTAATCTTACTAAGGTGAGCTAGAGTATGGCTTTAGAATATCTCAAAACATCTATTATGTAGCAACTTTTGTATGAGAAACTATGGGGCTGACTAGAGGGATTTTCGTAAGAGTGGAAACGTACGGTACTGACTTACAGCACGTATACGGTACGGTATGCAGTAACACTGAAATGGCTTCCATCTGTTTTCCTGTGAATCATCCAATCGCAACGCGTAGTTACGGCAACTGTTAAATACGATTTTCCCGAATCTGTTCCCACTCATACAAAGTGCGCTTTCATCGTGTGCACGGTTCGATTTTAGAACCATTGCACTTGAATGGCTTCCCATTCATTACGTGTGTCTCGTCCAATCAAAAGCGAAACTGAGAACACGTTGGAAATTGTCGTATTTTTCCAGCTAATATACCAAATCTGCTCACTTTCCAGCTGAACACTCTTAAGAGGCTTTATTTTATCAAATATCTTTAAAATATTCCGTTTCTTGCACCAGGCTGCCTCGTTGAAAACCCTCAGAAGATCGAGAAGTAAACCTGATATAAACAAGAAAGGAGCATGCGTGACACAGTAACCGCTGGCCATGAATACAGATAATGGCGGATGCTGGAGCTGGAGTTGTAAGTCTCTTAAAACTACTACAAACCAGAAATATCATTTGAATCTTACATAGCAAATGTATAGGGGTCATAAACTTTACACTGACGTCTCGCTATAACTTCATATACGAATAATGTGCTTAAAATTTTATGCTAGATGTTACGGTTTGTTTTTTTGATACATATATACGAAGTATGTTTAATTTCAATAAATTTTAGGACGAGAGATTAATAATTATAATTTGTGGATGGCATGGATGATGTAGCAGTAAAACCACTCATCTCTCACCACTGTGGTCCAATGGGTTGGGGCACTGGTTCGAGCCCTGCGGATGCCACATGTGAGTAGAGTTTGTTAGATGTGTTGTTCTCTCCCTTGCCACGAGGGTTTTCCTCCGGGTTCTCCGGTTTTCCTCCCCTCCGTAAAAATCAACGTGTAAGCTGAACGTTGTATGCTTAAAACAGTTAATGTAGTGGTAGTGTGTGTGATTGATAGTGCCCCAGTTAGTGCGAAAGCGTTAGAACGAACTAGGCACTCAAATAAAGAGAAGAGGAGAGAAGAGGAGAGAAGAGGAGAGAAGAGGAGAGGAGAGGAGAGGAGAGGAGAGGAGAGAAGAGGAGAGGAGAGGAGAAGTGAGGTACTGGTCATAAAGTAAAGGGTGTGTGAGGGTGGGGTGGGTTGGAACCAGGAAAAACGGATTTAAAGGAGCTCTTTTTCTGTTGGCCAAGTACAAAGCGAGGTCAAAAAAAGTGATGACTCGTCCCCAATAATGACCCTTTCTACTGTACAGTTCATACCACACAGCCCAGCCCTTTCACGAAGTTCAAAGTTGTGTGACCCACCCCCTGTTTCTATCCCCCCACCCCCTTACCTTATGACCACTCCCTGAGAGGAAAGAATAGGAAAGTGGAGTAAGGGATTAAAAAGGATGGCTGAACTAAACGGCCTTACAAGAAAAATCGCTTGCATTATTTCAGTATTACTCTCTTACCCCTCTGTACGTATAGAATAATCATTTTCCTTTTCTCCGAAACGATACTTTGTTGTTAAAACATCCAACTAACATTACAGTGCGCACTAAGTAAAATAAATCACTACAAATAAATACCCTGGGTTATTCCACAGGAAGCCCAAAGAAGGAAGAAAGATGACTGACAGAAACTTAAGATCCTCAACACGATCTCTTAAAAGCTATTTATGTGTGATTTTACAAATAGAACAGAAATCCTTTTAAGCAGAGTAATGTGATCTAGGCAGCTATTTGTACCTAAAACCAACATGAAAGCTTTATTCAGCTGGTTTTCGGAATCTTTATCCACTTGCTTTGGTAATTGCTTTGAACTGATGGATTTTGAAACACGATCTGAACTAGTTTACTTTATCGAGTCCTAAGAAAATGGGTTGTTTTATCATATGTTGAGAGGACGGATTTCGAGTCAAATCAATCAACAAAAGTTTGGTAAGCAATTAAAGTTATTAATTCCTCAAGAAGTGACGTTGAGTTTTGAAGAAACTAGTTTTAGCCATCAGAATATATTTTTTACCCAGGAAAGCATCGAAAATAGAACATTTGGGCACCATCGCTGGGATAATTTATTTGTTTTTCAAGAATACTCGGGCAACAACAACGGCAACAACAGCAACATAATTTATTTGTACTTTAAAAAAAAGAAAAACAAAACAAAACAAAAATGCGTACAACATATGTAAATATAACAAAAAGGCAAGTACAGAGGCTCACTCAAACTGAAATTTAAAATAAAAAATTACAGTGTTTTGTCTTTCGGTTTGAAATATCCTTTTTTACCGAAGGAAAAAAGATATATTATGCAGTAAATTCTGAAATTAAAAAATTAGCTTTAGGGAAATGTTATTTTTAGTTATATTGTAGCGTTTTGCCGGCCCTGAGAGGGGACCTTTAAGCAAGGCGACAAAAATACCTCATCTCATCCCGCTGGGGGAAATTCTGGTTGAATGTCACCCAGAGAGTTAAGTGCTATTTTAACTTGAAACTGCTGTTGATATACTTTTAGCTTAATGTACCATTACCGAAACGACTTGTTTTTCTTTTCCTATATTATCTCTCTCCGAGCAAATGAGATTTTCGTTGTTTGCCTTCAATCGCTTTGTGTTTCGCAATTATATTTGTTCTTTAGTGAGCAAAGCCTCTGAAAAAAAGCTCCCAAACTCAATGGAGATGTCTTCTTTGGTCAGTTTATTGCCATATGATTTGACGAGGTAGACCTGACGAGCCTCATAAATTCTGAGCTGGAGACATGCTGGATCGTTAGTATCAGGCTATTTGACACAATTTTTCATCGCAATCAATCCATTTAAGTAAGTGTTTTTTATCCAGTAATTGAAAATGCTGATAGATGATGCATTAGCTAAAGGAACATTTATCGTCTACCTCTTAGATTATAAACATTGTTATAAAGGATATCATTAAGGGCTCTATTGTGTGTGTGTGATGCTTTTAGTGTTACTTAGACCCCGATGCATCGAACCAGGGGTTAAGGCACTTTAGGAAAAATGATATAACGACGGAGCACTTTTATTAATATCTTTTAATGTAAACTCCTGAAAACCCGTTAATCAAAGATGCCGAAGTCCAAAAACCCTCTAAGGGCAATTTAGCCGTGAAAGTTCTCGGACCGGCTACTCAGTATGGCTTATCAAGTTATCAGTTGTCATTTTATATTTGCAGCAATCAGAGGTGACAAGCCAACAATCAATTAGATTGGTTTCTAAAGATGAACGAAAGGAAAAGAATTCTCTCACAGCTAGATCAATTTTATACTTGCAACTCGTTCCTCAGCTCGTTCAAAGCCAGACATTTCGTCAAAATCGTGTTCAGAAAGTGGATTTAGTTTTTCAAGGAGTTTTAACCAGTTTGGCAGCCTTTTTCAAAAGCATAAAGACCCAGCAGTCAAATGTGA
This sequence comes from Stichodactyla mertensii, assembly GCA_011800005.2. Taxonomy (NCBI): domain Eukaryota; kingdom Metazoa; phylum Cnidaria; class Anthozoa; order Actiniaria; family Stichodactylidae; genus Stichodactyla; species Stichodactyla mertensii. Next base: position 8,604 of record JAAAQI020126827.1, on the reverse strand, counting down.
ATTGCCCTAATGGACACATTTTATCTAGCGCTAAAACGCGTTAGACCAGACGATAATAGCCATTAAAGAAATATGGCGTCTTCTCAAGCCGTGTCAACAGAACATCAACTATCTCCTCGAAAACTACCTTTCTTAGATTTTCCATCGACAATTAAAATCTATTCTGAGTTCAAGTGATATACATTAAGTCGAATAATTTGATTTTTCAGGATCTTAACGATATTTTTCACTTTTTCTTTCCTAATAGCTATTTTTTGTTGTCATGCGTCGGTGGTGCACGTCAGTCGAAAGGTATTATTGATGTCGCTGGAGGAATTGAGTGATTGAGAAGTCTTGACATGTGCAATATTCCCATAGAAGTTACAGATTATGACATACTTAACGAGAAATATAGAAATGTTATGAGCACGCGAAGTGGATTATTTGCCCTTATGCCTGGTGAATGATTTATTACGTCCGTTCAAACTCACTGCGCATGTGCTGTCCTTACCGACCCATATCTGAACCAAGCAAGAGTCACTTTTTAACGTTTGTAAATCATCTCAGAGTCAATTTACTGACGTTGAAACGACGTTGTTCAAATCTCACCTTTCAAAGTGTTTGCTTTCGTATAGGCGAGAGCTTTTCTGTAAAATGTAGTAGTTTGCAATTTTAGTACTAAGTTGTTTCTGGCTTTTCTCTTTGTTTTTCTCTCAACCTTTTATTTCATTCCTTTTCTTCTTTGACATCTTTGCGTATCACATCAAAATAAAAATGTAACATTAAATTTTAGTCGAACAGACAATGTGGATGTCTTTTTCAGTCACACAACACTCGCATTACTTAAGCGTGACAAACGTCACACAATTTATATAATTTCGAGATCGATGCCTTTTACCGGAGCCCAGGGCTATTCCCGGCGCTTATAAATATTTCCCTCTGTAAGTGGAGTCTAATTCAAAAGTGGGTTTTTTTTTGTTTTCTTGAAACATTTCCGCAGCCATCCCCGTCAGTTCTATAAAAACGTTAGATAACCTGATGGATGATGCATTACCCTAAGATTCACTCAGAAATCGGGTCGCAAGATAATAACTTAAAACCTCTCTGAAAAGCTTGTGAAGTAGACTTTCTAATGGTCGCGATAAGTGCTATTGAAGAAAATAAATCAACCTTTTACCCCCTACTATCGCTGTTTTTAAGTAATTCACTAACTGTTTTAGCCTCTGAGAGATTGTCTCCATAACGTGAGTGACGTCTAGAGAGGCATAGTTATAGCTTCAAAACGTCTTTTCAAAAGAGAACCCATTTGACTTGAAATTCTATGTGTGTGTGTGTGTGTCCTCTTTAGTAGCTTTTAATTTCTTATCATATACACCCATTTCAAAAAAGGCCGTCGGTCAGAAAACTGAAATCTAAAATCTGAGACTGAGAGGAATTGAGGGCACGAGCTGTGGATTTATTTTGAAATCGAGTCTTATGGTTAAATTATGTTTTTTCTCTTAGGGTAGTTTGCAATCAGTATATAGCTAAATGACGAAACCACCTTTGAACGCTTGAGAATTATCTGGCTCGGATTTCAGATCACCGACCGACAACCTTTTTTGAAATAGGTGTATATATAAAGCCTTTTTTCAAAAATTCTGACCGCTTCAATATACACCTAATTGCAAGAAACGTTGTCATATATAAATAAAAAATAAATTAAAAACAGCAAAATACCCAATAGGAATTAACTAGAAATTACAAATTTAATTTAGTTTTTCCAACAATTCACAGTATAATGGTAGTACAACAACTTAATTTAAATTTTAACTATTTTTAGATTGGAAGATACGTTTTCGGAATGAATATAACAATGTTCTAATTTTGTCCTTTACCAATAGACCTTTTTCTCAAGGTTGCGCGCTCATCCACATCGATCCATTAAACTTGACGGGCCACGATACCAGAACAGGAGCTTTATAGCGAGCATTATCATACATTTCTATGAATTTTTTTCAATAAGAATTCATAAAATTGATTATTCTCCTTTTTAAATATAAAATTTGCTTCTCAATTTTACAAAATTTGCGTTTTTCATTTTTGCGGCTCGTCAAGATTGGATGCGCACTCAACCTTGAGAGAATAAGGTTTTTTTTTTTTGTGACAACGTTCTTGCTATTGGCTGTACATAACTATATGTCAAATAAATATTTGAAATGATGGGTTTCATATATAGTTATATACATCGAAAAGGCTCAGAATTTCCGTATTGAGGAGAGTCTTCACAATTTCTTGACAGGCACAAATTTGTTTTGTTATTTGATATCATTTCATTTTGTGATGAAGTTTTGAGTTTTATTAGTACCATTCAGTCGTCATCAATAAATTACTTGTATAGACTTCAAAGAACAGTATCGGGGCTAAAATATTTTAATTATTGGGTACAAATATAATATAATATAATATAATATATATATATATATATATATATTTTTTTTTTTGAGTCGTTTGAAAGAGTCGTTTGGCTTTTCTACACCCTGATATCCACGTTATAGCCTGCGGGAGTTTAGAGTTAGAAGATTAAATTTTTGATGTTTCTTTACCGACATTTGATTATGACCAAAGTGAATTTCATATTTTTTATATTTTTTTAGATTTCATTTCTTTTGGTTATTCTACTTATTCTATAAAAATGAGTTTCGCTTTATTCTGGGCAGTAATTCTAATCAATTTTCTAGTTTTAGTCTAATTCTGTTTTTCATTTAACATTTTTAACTTTTTTGTCTTTTTGTTTTGATTTCTTTGTATTTTTCTATCTATTCTTTCCATTTTTCAATCTTATGTTTCTTTCCGTTTCCCCTTCTATTGCTTGCTTCTTTCTTTCTTTCTATCTTTCTTTTTGAGTTTTTGTTTTAAATTCAATTTATTTACTTATTCTCTGTCTTGTTGAAAAAGTAGCCCCGGATGAAAGTGTACAAGTTAGATAGCTGAACAAACTGGTTTTATACGTGTTTAGAACTGAATGGTTCAATCTCGCTCTCAAAAACGTCTGCTGGCAAAAACGATTTAATTTTCTTTCTAGAACAGTCATCCATGCTATATCGTTTCTAAAGTTTCAAAATAACTTTACAAAACTCTCATTTTATAAGTACTAAACAAGCGCTAAAAACTAGGGAACGAAAAACCGTTTTGTTTTACGTAAGTTTTGCCAACTGTTTGAAAGTTTACTTTGCCAACCTGAAAGACGTTTTGTTAGTAATGCTTACTCTCTCGGGTTTTTCATTCAAGCTTGTGTTTTCAGCTGAGATTCACTGTCTACCCAGCTGAAACCAGCTCATGAACTGATCACAACAAAACAATATATTGTACACAGTAACTGAATTCAATTTCCGATTACTCACACTTTTTTATCTACTGCCTATTTCTGAATGATTTTGAGTCGAATTATTTCTAAGAGTTTTTTCCATTAAAAAAAAAAATCAAAACTCTGGTATTTTTGTCCAAATAAAGTAGAAATCTTTCTCAAGTAACTCTCTTTCAATCTAAAAGATTTACAAACTAACGCCAAGATAAAAGAGCCTTATAGCTGTCTTGTATCTCGTTGGTTTGATTTGGTTTCAGCTCTGGAAATAGCAACGTCATGCTTACGTTAAATTCCAAAATCTCACAGCGATCGCTGAATCCAAATTTAAACTTCGAAATACCAAAATTAGTTTAAAAACAACTACTCCTGTGATCGGAGTTCCAGACAATAGGACTAAAGTGAATTAATCAAGACCTATTTAGGAATAAAAGGTCGAAAGTGACAGGGAAAGAAAATTTTTTTGATTCGGTTTATTGAAATAGAAACTTTTGATTATATTTTAATGTGAATACTGAGATGAATAGTTGAAAATGCGCTTAAGAGTTTAAGGTGCTGAGTGCGTTGCGATGGAGTATCCTTTCCTTTCTTTCTTTCTATTTTTAATTCTTAACTTCTTCCCTTTTCTTAGTATGTTTTCTTCTCATTTGTTCATGCCTCCTCTCTTCCTTTTTCAATTTGTCATGTCTAGTTTATAAACATTTCTCTTTTTACTGAAAAAGTATCGTTGACATAGTTTTGAGAAGCGTTCTTGAACACTTCATTGGCTTCCCACATCTATTCTTGTATCCACATTATGGCAAAGCTTTGGACCAAATAATGTAAAGCCGAATACCCTACTTAAGTTTCAGAGTTAATTTATTTTACAAACATTCATTTGGCTTCTTGTTAAATCAGTGAAAACCTATCGCTTTCTCCAGTGACAGTGAAATGGTTGCTCAGCAGTCGAATGGTTTCCCGTCACTCTTCAATTACAAGTCATTTCTGCTTGATTTCTTATTTTCATGCCTCATTTTCTTTCTATATAAAGACGGTTTCAGCTAAAGAAAATTCTTTTAAAACTCCACTGTCAAAAATCGGAAGAATGCCTGATTTCGATACCGTTCTCTCAGTGGCATTGCTAAATTTAGAAATCCTATTCTAGAACACGATAAATTTAGAAAACACATACACACACACACACACAGAATAACAGAAAAATAGACCATCGCTTGCTACTGATAAAATTTGTTCTCCGCTTCATTTGCCTTCGCTTATCAACGTTTGAACAAACTGGTTTGAAAACTAGTTCTTCTACAGGTAGCCCATGCAATATTCTTAGTTTATTTTTCTTTAAAAAATATCAGATCAATGTAAGGGAAAAAACCCTTGCTGAAGTAAATGTTTAGTTACGTTCTGGCGTCATTTAGGAGATTTTTTAGCATTTTCACAACCACCTTCAATAAATGACGTGGTTTGTAATAAGTAATTAACTAGTTAATAGCGACAAAAGACAGCGCCAGTTCGCGCCAGTCACACCGTTACCTCAGCCAGACGTCTAAAAACTAATTAAAGACTGATTGAAATGAAAACCAACGAAACTTGGACCCCACATTGTGGTATGCACTTTATTAAATCATGTTGTGTGACCTAAATTCCTATTAAATCGAGAGGAAAAAAAGCTTGGAAAGTTTTGCACATTGTTGTAGTTTTTCACTTCCCTTCTCTTTACTTTCTTTTGTCTCCTCTCTTTGTATTTTCTTTCTATTTTCCACTTTCTGTCGTCAAAGTATCAACGATTTATCGGGCGAAAACCTTAACTTTGAATATTTCACTTTTGGATTGCGATTCACGAGGTAGACTTAAAGTGAAATGGATTCCTGTTTGTTCAGAAGTTAGTTTCAGAGAAATATTTATTCGTCAAGTTTACAAAACTCGACAAAGTTTATATCAAATTGTGCAGTGAATTAGAAGTACGATCTCATTATTGACATCTAAATACAAATATGAATTCTTTTTTTATTGAAAATCTTTTCACTTTCTTTCATCTTTTCATTTTCCTTGCCTGAATTTTATGAAAAAGGTCAACTTTCTAAAGATAGTTTTGACATTCGAGTTGGAAATTTAAATTTAGAACATTTAAATTTAGAAAAACCACTTCATTTAGTTCATCGTAGTTCCTTTTCAGAGAATATGGTCATCAAAATTATGGGTTTTTTCCCTTTCAAGAATAAACAGTTTACAACGCTGAAAAAACAACATCAGCAAAAGGCTTTCTCGAAGTGATCTCGTGTCAAATCAAGTTGACCACCTTTTCCCTACCCCTCCCCTCCAGAGTGTTTTTTTGTCCTTGGTTTTATGGCCGGCTAAACAAGTTTAAAATATCTTATCAGTGTTCTTGTATATTTTGTTTAAACAAGCCAGCGTTGGTTATTGGTACAAATCCCTAAAAAAAACAACCGAGCACTGCGGACGACATACAGCTCGAGCGACTAATAATCGTCTTTATTACAACTGTCAATTTAATTTATACTTGGGAATTTATTTTCACTTCTGTACAAGAAATATCTCTTCTTTTAAACTATTATGTACGTATTTGACTGACCAAATGACAAACCTCTAAAACGTACGTTTGATAAAGTTCCATGCTTATTAATTACTCTGGCCTTATGATTACAATGAGGGATGTGTCTTTTGACTTTACTCACTAAAGGGATTCGCTTCCCAGCCAAGTTGGCTGTATCTGTCAACAAGATTGATCCAAGTTAATTAGGCGTCTTAAAGATTGACAAAAAACTAACACCAACACACAGATTTACGTATTTTCTTCATGGTAGCCTGAAAAATTAATTAAACCTTTTTAAGCGCTTAAAGTCTTTTAAAAGAAAGATGTGTAGAGCTCACTCAACAAATGGTTCTCAAGGCTATTCTACGACTTCCTAATGGTCACTTGGGAAAGCCATTAGAAAGGTTATTACTAGGTCTGATATGGTTTTATAACTTCCTCACAGAACAATACAAAACGATTTCGAAGTTTTAGGGGGCATTATAGGGCTGAGTTAGTCAATTTATAGAGTCGTAAATCAAGTTGAAGTGTCTGGTGAGATGGAGTCGCACGTACAGCTCGCATAGCTAAAGTTCATTCCAATATTAGACTCCAAGTCAATCTTGGCTTCACTGCTTCTTGGGGCGGCTTTTTTGGAAAACAACTCTAAGCCTGTAATAAGTTTAAAGTCTTTTTCTATGAAATTCCGGCCAATTAAGTCTTCCCAATTAAATCTTGGTTTCCTTGTAGTCAATGAGTTCTTCATCGTAAGCTGACAGATGGATGGATTAACGTTGTTTGAACCATATGCCCCAGTTCCAAACAAACTGCATGACTCACCCCCAAGGTTGACTGGTCACATTTCAAGCCAAAAACGCTCCTTATCTGTCTATCTCTATACACACCGGCCATTTTCTTCTTTTATGGAGCATTATGGCTAACTTTATCGCCCTTAATCTCCTTAAACCATCTCAGCACTCAGGCCAGAGTAATGCCCTGCAAAGCCGCTCTGTTCCATTCTCTTCAATGGTATTAAGCACTTAACACGTCTTTTTTATATTTAATCTGGAAATTGTTTTCTTTCTTTGGGATTTTTTAATGGTTTTTGAAATATAGCATGTGCTGAACGTGGTTTTACGCATGCCAAAGGCGCTGCTTGAATCTGGAAACGGCAAGGAATTCGAAGTAGAAAGATATGATTTGTGAGACTGAGACTGACACACACGGGAACCGAAACCCTAGAATCTAGACAAGCTCCCAATTGATCCTGAGTCGCGTGCGAATTGGTCATCTTATTATGTTTTTTTTCGGAAAAATCTGCCTCGCCATTCATCAGCATACCTATAAAAGGATACACAAACACATTAGCATTAAGACCAAAAAATAATGTCAGGAACACTTAGACCAGCTAAATAAGAGCCCAAATGCACCAACAATCCCTCAAAAAGTGTTTGGAACAAACCCCACTTTCAAGTCTTTATATAGCTGTTAAAAAGCGAAAACAAAAATCAATTTAGAGCCGAAATGGAAAGCCATTTGGCCGTTGGAAAAGTAACAGCGGCACGTTTAATGTCACAACCCAGACGAAATTAAGACATTAAAAATCTATTTTCAGAAAATGGATTCTACAGTTTACAGCATTCTGTGAGATCAATAAATGTATGGGTAAACTATCGGTCAAACTGGCAAGAAATTGATGGATTTAATGTGTTTTTCATGATAGAGCTGAAAGCGGTTAGTTTGTGAAAAGTGTTCCCAAGCAGTTTCGAGGTTTTTGTTTAAACAGGTTGATCCAACATGCTCTAGAGAGATTGAGTGATTCTTTATGTTACGTTTCTTGCAATACGACAATACATTACGGAAAAAAGAGAAAAACCTTAAAGAGGTAAAGAATCAGAAATATTAAATTAGCTATCAGTAATGAGTTTCCGTTTAGCTAGCTATCAGTTATATTTCAATCATTTTCTTTCGCAGAATATTAGACACACAGTGAAGATATCTAGACTATGTTCATGAGATAGAACTATTGGTTTATTCGGTTATTGGCTTCTGTTTGTCTATTACTAACTATTCACGAATTAGCTCATAAGTAACTATGGCAATAGTTCGATAAACGCCCATTCGGAATGCATAAGGAGTAATTTGTTGGCTAGAGTAGGCTAGGGTTGGCTAGAGTAGGTAGGATGGCATGCAGATACATAGGTAGAACGTAAGCAGGTGGGTTGGTAGATAGGTGGGTGGGTGGGTGGGTAAGGTAGGTGGGTAAGGTAGGTAGGTAGGTACATAAGGTGGGTTGATAGGTAGGTAGGTGGGTAGGTAGGTGGGTAGGTAAGGTCGATAGGTAGATAGGTAGGTAAGGTAGGTAGGTAGGTAAGGTAGGTAGGTAGGTAGGTAGGTAAGGTAGGTAAGGTAGGTAAGGTAGGTAGGTAAGGTAGGTAAGGTAGGTAAGGTAGGTAGGTAAGGTAGGTAAGGTAGGTAAGGTAGGTAAGGTAGGTAAGGTAGGTGGGTAGGTAGGTAGGTAGGTAGGTGGGTAGGTAGATAAGGTAGGTGGGTAGGTGGGTAGGTAGGTAGGTAGGTAGGTGGGTAGGTAGATAAGGTAGGTGGGTAGGTAGATAAGGTAGGTAGGTAGGTGGGTAGGTAGGTAGGTAGGCAGGCAGGCAGGTAAGGTAAGGTGGGTAGGTGGGTAGGTAGGTGGGTGGGTAGGTAGGTAGGTAGGCAGGCAGGCAGGTAAGATAAGGGGGGTAGGTGGGTGGGTGGG
>JAAAQI020126816.1:0-14383 GCA_011800005.2 Stichodactyla mertensii | reverse complement strand
TCACGGTCGCGGCAAGGCACACTTACAGCACTGACCGTGCCGCGACTTTTTCACAGTCATACGAAATCTGCTCTAATACCCATTTCCTTCTGAAAGTCCTTAAATATGTATCTTATTGAGGGCTCAACTGTAATAACTGCCATTAGAGCTAAAAAATCAAGTCTGCAAAGCAGGCTACTTTGTTTTGTAATAGTGAGGAAAAAAGATGTGGATGGGATGTGGATGAATGGTGATCAAAATGGAATGGAATGACAAAGAATTGTTTAATAATAGGATGTAAAAGGGATGTAAAAGAACCACTGACAATGTAAAGAAACTCTAGCATTGACCATATCCTCTATAGTAATGATTTCTTAGTGGTTTAAAAGTGGGGTAGGTTAGGGGTTTTTAAGGGGTTGGGATTTAGTTGTAATGTACCACAAAAGGGACTTCAAGTCCCATAGACCTTTACGACATAAACATGAAAATGAGGCCTAGGGGCTATCAGAATCAAAAATGGAGGCGAAGTTGACCAGCAATGTCTTAGTTTTCATCTCACAAATGTTGTACAGCTTAACTGTAATGGGAATATTACTTGACTTTCTGTGCACTTTGCTTCAGATTAAGATTATAAACACAGCTTTACTGGCTCCATATGATATTATAAAGCCAGCTGCAGTATCATCAAGGTTTCCATGGACTGTTTGCTGAAAATCTGAAAGTTCTGATCCAGGGAATATCTTCTAGAAAAACTTTGACTTCACTGTCTGCCATAACTGCAGTCTTTCAATTAACACAACATGAAGTCATGGCCCATAGAACTTATTTTCATGTTTACGTTGAAAGGTCTGTTGTACAGCATGAGCCTTCAGGCAAAATCTCAAAAAACAATTATAAAAAAACTAAGAAAATGATTCAGAATAATGATAGGCTTTTTCCTGTTAGGATTCACTTTGGTGCCAGTGAAGAAGCAAAGACTGTTGTTCAAATCCAACTGACACAGTTTTTAAGATAATATTTTTAGAGGGGAGGGGGTGCTCACTAGATTTGATAGGCATGTCCAACGTGCCACTTGTTTCTCACACGTCACCCTACCTCCATGGAGAAATCCTGGATGTTCTACTAGTAACTCTACGCCGTTATTTTTACAGCACTGCAGAATTATCAGAACAAACAAGGAATATTTTGAAAAAACCTACATTTGACAATTGGTAAGCATAAGTTTTTATAAATTTTTGAGCTTAACTTATCTTATATTTAAGGACTGATTTACACGCTACGATTTGTCGGCCCGATGTGAGTTTTATTGTTTTTAGCACTCTTTTTCATTTCACAAATCGGGCCGACACAAGAAAAATCTGTTGCAGTGCAACAGATTTTTCAGAATCGGGCCGATTCTGTCGTTTTTCCATACAAAGCCTATCAAAAATCGGGCCGACAATCGTAGCGTGTAAATCAGCCTTAAGATTTTCAAACAGTATTTCTATACGTTTAATTTCTTTGTTTTTAGGCAGTGGGAAGAAGAAGAAATGCTGTACTTATTACAACAGATGTATGTTGACTTAGGATTATTAGAGACGTTTAATATCGAGGTTTGTAAAACAATATTTTTATAAGCTTAAATTTTTTAGGAAAGAACTCGATGACTCAAAGGTCAATATTTTTCATTTAAATTGAAAATAACGAAAAAGACTGTCTCTCCAACTTACCTTGAAATAGGTGCCTTTAGGAACCATTTTTGGTCTTTTAAGGCTCTTTGAATGAGATATTTGAAGTAAAAAAGTTATAGGTAATGGTGATGAAAAACTTCCCGCCATTTTAACGGTGGACTTCAAATGCTCAGTGGGCTACTTGTGTTACCACAGGAAACCCAATCTACTAAAAATCCTTACAGTCCTGATACGTTTGAAAATGATATGACACGAGTATTAGCTAGTATTTCTTCTTGGAAATAGATGATTTCATTGCCGAAGAATCCGTTGTCAATTAGGAGTCCATGCATCATTAGTGTATTCTCTTATTTTTGCAGAGATCGACACTACAGTCCTTTCTGCACGAGGTGTATCGACATTACAACCCGGCTCCATTTCACAATTTCAGGCACGCGTTTTGCGTTACTCAAATGGTAAGGTTAAGTTTGGTTGCTTATAGCTATTTAATGGCCCACCGCTGCTCTGCCGCATGCCGTTCGCTGCGTTTGAGCAGTCTCACGATACGGAATTGACGACATCGCATCGTTGAACCAATCGCAGCGCGCGAGATCAATTCTAATCCAATAAAAATGCTTTGGCATGTCCGTACCGTTGTTTTTTTCACAGCTATTATACGAAAACTGCTCTATAATGCCACGTTGTAAAGCGTGTGCTCGTATACCCTCCTGTGCGTGCACAGAGTATCAGTGAAGGTATATTAAATGCATTTTGCTTTGCAGTACGTACGTGTGCTTTGCGCCGTGTTCTGCATGCTGTATATACCGCCTTGTATTCCGTTCCATGCTTCGCACCGTTTGCTGTCCCACCATACGTGTATTAGTTCGGATTTCGTTTGACTTTGAAAAGCTCGCGGTGTCATGGTGTGCCTTGCCGCGACCGTGATGTTTTCTTGAATTTTTTGACCGGATCACGACCGTGTTCATGCCACGAGCTTTTCACAGTCATAGGAAATCTGATCTATTTCGTGTGCTGTCCTTACGTGCCGCGCGCTGTTCTCTGGATGCCTCCGCTGTATCTGGTACAGTGTGCTTCGTATCTTCTGCCGTGTGTCTTCCCTCAAGTGCATGTCGCGTGGCGTGTTCTCCCAGCACTATACACATCTAAACTCTCATTAAATCTAAGTGCCTGTTGCTGCAAAACTTGTTATGGCTTTATTTCTTTGTTTCACTTTGTTATTACAGATGTATGGTTTAATCTGGATGACAGAAATTTCCTCTAAAATCGAACCACACGAAATCCTAATCATGTTAACATCAGCGCTCTGTCACGATTTGGATCATCCGGGCTACAATAATGCCTATCAGGTAGACCTATTTCCCTATACATTGGTATTCTGTTGGGATTTAAATACTATGCTGGAAATTGAGGCCCAATCGTTTGCGTTTGTTTACTTGGTTTGTCTGTTTGTTTGTTCATTTGATAAAGTAGCTTTTTCCATCAAATAAGACTGTGCGTATTCTATTTTCTTCTACATTTTATTCCAGATAAACGCAAGGACAGAGTTGGCACTCAGATATAACGATTTATCTCCGCTGGAAAACCATCACTGTGCTGTAGCGTTCGATATCGTGTCTCAGGTACGGAAAATCAGTCGAGCGTTTTGATTGGATGCTGTGCATTTTTGTGTGAATTGATTGGTTCAGTGTGGAAGCCCTTCAACAGTCGCAGTACTTGAAGTTTCAGAGATAAGATAGCTCCGATAAAAGATTTGGTGTGAGTGCGCAATGGGCAGCCTTAAAGTCGGGCGCTTGTTAGGTTCTAATTACACGAGCCTTCTAACCTTCCAGTGATATTTTTTCTTTTTAATTCTACTAGGATAAATCTAATCTTCTCAAGAATGTTAGTCCAGAGATGTTCAAAAAGATTCGCGAAGGAATGATTAAGTAAGTGTATTATGGATTATGGACTTCTAAAAGGATTTCACTGTAGCACCTTAAGACCCAGACACATGGTGCACCTTTGGCGAGCAACTAAGAAGTTTGCAAGGTGTACCAACTTCAGTAACAGTTGCGCGCAATATTGCAGAATTGAAATCAAGATATACGTACGTTTGCAACTTTGCGCGCAACAAATTCTATCGCATGAACACGTCTGCAAATTGCCTGGCAATGTTATGACGTTCTTAGCCAATATCATTCAATTTTTGGGCAGAATAATCAAACGCTTAATTCGCTTTTCTTAAATATTTGTTTTTTTGAAAGACCTTTGCGTCGTGTGAGATCTCTAACCAAATGTTGTGCGCATCGCTTTTCTGTCTGCGCTGTTACAGAGCCACTCAATTTTACAGCGCTTTCCATTGGGTTTTAAATTTAGATTTTCGTAGAGCTTGCGAATTGAGTGAAACAAAAAGGACCCTCCTTGAGTTTGAAGGGGTTTACTGTCAGTAAAATGTCAAATGAAGTTTGCGCCAAAACATTTTGTGCAAATCAGTGGTTGAAGAAAATCAGTTTGATTTTAATCAAATCAAAATTAATCCAAAGCAAGAATGTAACATTCATTTTTCTGGTATATACAGGTGTATATTAGCAACAGACATGGCCAGACATTCAGAAATTCTTAAAACCTTTAAGGAATTGCTTAAGTCTGGCTTTAAATTCGACGATGAAGGCCATAAATTAATGGTACGTTTGCATGTGGAGTCCAAGGAACCGCATCCATATCCATTATGCTGGAGCTTGGATTTTTTTGCTTTGCGCAAGGCGACTTATAACGAACTGTCCAGCTGCTCTTTGGCATCCGCACGTAGAATCAATAGAAAACAAGAGAAGAATGAGGATCGTGAACGATAGGATATAATGTGGCGTAGTTGGTTAGTGCCCTGCCTGCTAAGCGAGACGTCAGTAGGTCGATCCTCAGTGACCTCACACACTTGTTTCGACTTCTCTCTAGCTTTAAATACCCTCAAAACGGAGCGCTGATGATAAAGTGCGAACTGTCGGCTTCCAGCCTCTTAGCTGAAGAAGCTACCGACGTTTACCTTTACCGTTATACTGAGAGCGTGCATTGAGCATCCTGCATACATAGCGTAGTAATCTTCAGCTTGTGACTACAATTTTAATAATGTGGACGAATACTGACCAGTATATCTTCATTGTGTTTTAGTTGATGCAAATAATGATCAAAGTGTCAGATGTTTCCAACGAAGCACGACCAATGGACGTAGCGGAGCCATGGCTAGACTGTTTATTACAAGAGTTCTTTATCCAGGTGTGTTCTCCTGTCTCATTTAGGGAGGCTTTCATTTATTATGGCGGAGTGTGAAGGTCGGCAAATTTGAGGGGGGCTACGTTATCTTAAGAAGTCTTGTAGCGTCTTGTAATGCCCCTCAATTTTCCCGACCCCCTCCCACACGCCATGATAAATGAAAACCCCCTTACAGCGACTTTCACGCGAGTGGGAAACGTACGGTACTGACTTGAATTACGTAGACGGCACGGTATGCCGTTTTCGTGTGAATCATCCATTCCCAACGCATAGTTACGGCACGGTGAAATATTTGTATTGCGACAGCACGGTTGCGATTTGGCCGTAACGTTTCCCACTTACACGAGATCCACTCTATTCTTCATTTCCATTCCAGATACTCTTTCCTTTTTCTTCTTTCTCCTCAAAGGGGCGGATACAGGGGGGTGCGTATTTCCGCCTCCTGAGATGGGTACTTAAGGCTCGGACACTCGATGCGACTTTACCTGTAGCGTTGCTTGCAACGGGGAAATCGCACCGTGTGCCCACCCGTGCAACTGTTGCGCGCAACGTCGCAGAAGTAACAAGTTCTACTCCTACGGGTGGACACACGATTTCCCCGTTGCAAGCAACGTCGCAGGTAACGGCACATCGTGTGTCCCAGCCTTAACAGTCAATTATGGATTTAATATTATTTACTTTGGTGCTCCAGTACCGATCACAAATGGCGCACCTCCATAAAAAAATTGAGATCTGCCTCTGCCTCATAAGGATGCTCCTTCGTATTGCACTTCTCTCACACACACGAACACTCCTTCTTTTGCAAACGATGCTCTTGGATGGATTTTATTTTTTCCGATTTCAGAGTGATGTAGAGAAAATGGAAGGCTTACCAGTAGCACCATTCATGGACAGAGACAAAGTAACCAAACCATCAGCCCAGATTGGCTTCATAAAATTTGTCCTCATTCCATTATTCGAGGCCCTTGGGCAGCTTTTTCCAATTCTCGAGGTAAATACATACCTCTCATTAACCAAGCGCGAGGGCCGTACCGTAGTCAAGGCTCGGACACACGATGCGACGTTCTTTGCGACGTTGCTTGCTACGGGGAAATCTCACCGTGTGTCCACCCGTGCAACTCTTGCGCAAGACGTCGCAGAGGTAGAAACGAGTTCTACTTCTACGGGTGGATTTCCCGTTTGCAAGCAACGAACGGAACGTCGCATCGTGTCTCTGAGCCTTCTGGAAAGAGTTTTCTTCCACTGTGTTATGGCCCAAGCACGAAGCGTGCGGTTCCATAACTTACGCATGGACCAAGCAAGCGTGGTTAATAAGATGTTTATTATAGGGCAAGGCGAACACAAAAATAAGGTTGGTGGTCCGTACCTAAGTTATGGACCGCAAATTGGCCAATGAGAGCCTTGTCATATAACTTTCTTGGAACAATGGGAATGTCATGCAGTCTGAACTGAAAAAACCTTACTGATCATGAGATCTGTTGATAGTTACGGTACCGAGTGGTCTTTGACGTATTTCAGGAACATCTTGTGTCTCCAGTTCGTAAAGCTCTCAGCTACTACGTCGACATGGGACAAACGATGGAAAAAGAACTCAAGAAAAAGAACTCGCGGGAAGAGAACGACAAGCTCCAAGTGGTCGAGGAGATACAAAAAGAACGAGACAAAGAAAACAAAAATCTGGTCTTAATCAATGGAACATCCCAAAACAAATCGTAAAAAAACATATTCGTTGATAATTTAAAAATTACATAATATTTATTTTGTACAGCTGTCGATAGACCTTGTCACGTGAACAGGGTCCGTTCGTTCAAAGCCTTGCCCCACAGGGAGAGAGGGAAGAGGCGCGTTTGTAGAGACAATGTTGTACCTTGAATGAGCGATAGGATCTGCAGATAGAATCCCAAATGTACCCGTCCTCCAGTTTACAGTAGACATACGTCTAGCCAAGATCCAAACTCCTAGTTGTTGGCTTTCATCAATCATAGTTTCAGTTGTTTGAGTTAGTAATTCTTTCGATTGGCACAAGCTAAAACTCAGACGTCTGGAGGCTGGAGTAGACAATATTATGCGCTTACTGACTGAGTTCGGTCGGGCCAGACGGGAAAATAACTGGCTCTTGGTTATTCTGCGCGAACCTCGCTGTGTTCTGTCCGTACGGTCATGACCTCGAGCCAAATATTTTCCCGTCCGGCCCGACCTAATCAATAGGCATTTTATCGTATGACCCTTTTCTGGCCTTTTCATTTCTAATATTAGACGCACGTAAACAACTCTGGGTCCAGATACGGGTTTTTCCCGACCACCTCAATACAGCGGATTTCGCATGAGTGGGAAACGATATGGCGAATTCGTAACCGTACCGTAGCAGTACCGTACTTTACCGTAACGGTAACTACGAGCTGTGAATGGATGATTCACTCGAAAACAATGGGAAGCCATTTCAGTGTTACGGCACGCCGTATTGTGTACGTGCTGTAAGTCAGTACCGTACGTTTCCCACTCATACGAAAACTGCTCTACTGCATACCGTACCGTGTACGTGCTGCAAGTCATAACCATAAGTTTCCCACTCATACGAACACCGCTCTAAAATTCCGTATGTGCCTACTCACGTGATTTTTGTCAATGGCTTTCATAGGAGCGGCGCGCCGTACGGGTTATAAGATAAATATGTTTACTGAATTTTATCTACTTCAATCTCGACTTGAACCATTGTTTCGTGATCACTCGGGCGGTATTGAGGAAGGTCTGTCAGGCGAGCAATGGTACGTACCGTATTTATTCCTACACTTGGGTTGCGCTCTCATCCATGCATCTAAATTGCGCATCACCCAATCTAACGCTTGATCGCGACAGGTGGTATCAAGTTTCCCACAAGGCTTTTCACGTTAAGGTTGAGTGAGTCCAGTACTTGCCAAAGCCTCGATTTCATTACCATAGCAGTTTCTTCGTGGTGTTATTGTGTAAGTTATATATTGTTTAATCAGCGACTCTTCTTTGCTTTATTGTTTAATCATCCCGAAGTCCATTGTATCAGATTAGTACATAGCTCAGTGCACGATGGTACGTACTGAAAACAAGGCTTTGGCTAGTACTGGACTAACTCAACTATTGATGGTTTTCAACCATTTCCAAGAGGATCAAAAGACAAAAGAAATGGCGGCCATGCTGGTAGTCGAACAAAAGGACCTAATGAGAAGTTTTTTGTTAAAATCCACCAGATGACGTAACGTGAAAACGAAGAATATCTTGAGAAAGGACGATTACACAGTCTTTTGCGCGCATTATCATATTCATTTTTGTATATTTAAAGCTATATATAACCAATGTTTTAAACATCAACCTAGCCCTGAGCATTTCTAATGCTTGCGCGCCAAAAAGAAAAGTAAAAAAGGAAGAAAAACTTGCATTTCTTCTCTCAGAATGTGAAATTCGATTCCATTACACTATCTCTGCGAAAAGACGACTTCGAAAAGATTAAGAAAATTGAATTTTATCTTTTTAGTAACAAAATTTAGTTCTCTACGGAATATCGTTCCACTTGGATTGAGCGAGTTCGGAACTTCATACGACAACACATGAGCTTTTTTATGAGATTTAACTAACTTTTTTCTTGGTTGTTTAATCAGTTACTGGTCTATTTTTGTACTTCTATTTATGGGACGAAGAAGCAATTCGCAGGGAACGAATTTGTAATGTAAGCATCATTCGAAAAATAAAGTCTATAATAATCATGAACCATGTGTCATTTGGTAGCATTGGGAGTTTTGGGGAACTCTTTGACTTGCCAGCCCCTCACTCCGGCATAAATAATGGGAGTGGTCCCAAATATGGATAGGATCCAAACAAAAAGGGATTATAACCGACAACAATGCGTATACGAAGAGGTCCCAAACACGACCTCTGAGGCACACCACAGTTCAATCAAAGTAACAAGAAAATTCCCTTTTATGACTACAACCACCATAATAATCATCGAAGTAGAATTCGAAAGAATTTTTTTATCTAAATAATCCGTTATTTTTTATTCAAAACTGATACAGTGTGACTAAACGTCACATACGAATGACACCATTGTGTTCCAACGCTAACTACATAATTTATCAAGTACGAACTATACTAAAAGCCAGAAACGATCCCGTTCGAGGGGCGCCTCGCTGTGCCTCCACTCAAGACATCACCAAAACGCTCGATGGGGGAATGCGGTATCAGCTCCTGCCACGCAGGGTTAGGAAATAGGGGGCAAATTTTGTATGACTATCAATACGTTGAGGTAACGTGACATGACCGCGACAGAGAAGTTTTCCAACTGCATGGTCAATAATGTCATGCACGGTCAATGCGACAAATGGTATGATCAGTCGGTACCGTGCCGCCTGCCGTAATTGTTTTTACACTCATACAAAATCTCTGCGCTTTTCTAAAATGTTTTCTAAATGCCTTCACAATACCAGAACCTGGCACGAAAATCATCACTGCACGAGACGAAGGCAGCACCAGCTGGTGAATGGACTAAACATCGTATATGATTATTGTGACCTGGAAAAAAAAGTGAAAAGAAGAAGAATGAATAAAGGAAAGGGAAGAGGAACAATGAAAATACTGCTAGCGGGACAGCGGTAGACAAGGAGTATTATTCATACTCATCAGTTTCTCGTTGATTTATTAACTTTCCCTTTATAGACCCCTTGGATATGTGACATCTTAAATCCCTGCAAGGGGTGGGGGGATGGGGGGAATTTTGATTCCTAAGCGAAGAGAACTCGTTAATTGACCCCAGATTGAAATTTAGTGCAACAGGTCTACAATATCTCTTGCTCTCAATGCTTTGCAACCGAATTTCATTCCATTTTTTTATTTTTTGCGCCACAGCCGAGTAGTCTAAAGGCTCGGATACACAATGCGACGTTCCTTGAGAGGGCAACTGTTGCGCGCGACGTCACCGGCGACGTCAAAGAAGTAGAAACGAGTTGTATTTTTACGGGTGGGCACACGATTTCCCCGTTGCAAGCAACTTCGCAGGGAACGTAGCATTGTGTTCGAGCCTTAAGAGTTGGGAAGCAGCCGGAGGTAGCCTGCTGTTATCCTGAAATTGGGGATGAAATTTTGCGGTGCT
Organism: Stichodactyla mertensii; assembly: GCA_011800005.2. Classification (NCBI taxonomy): domain Eukaryota; kingdom Metazoa; phylum Cnidaria; class Anthozoa; order Actiniaria; family Stichodactylidae; genus Stichodactyla; species Stichodactyla mertensii. Next base: position 4,372 of record JAAAQI020126816.1, on the reverse strand, counting down.
GACCTGAAAGAAGGGACTTATGTTTCTCTGTAGTCCTCGTATCCCAACAAGATATGCTGTTATTTTTCTCATCAGCCACAAGAACTGCAAAATAGATTCATACAATGTTGTCACAAGCACGATATTCATCACAATAAGGACCATAACCGAAAGACATCGCTATGGTCCGTTGTTGTCATCATCAACATCATCTTCACTCATCATCATTATGGTCGTTATATTTCTCATCATCATCATCATCATCATCATCATCATCATCATCATCATCATCATCATCATCATCATTACTAACTATCGTTAGTTTACGTCCATCATAACCATAGTTATAGTGGTCATCAATTACAGCGCGACGCGCAAAGGTATGACTTCATTTAATGTATTCTCATACTTCTATACACGGGCTTTTGTACGTTAAACCCACACATTTCAGTGAGAAGCTGTCTGGTTTTACCAAATGTGGCGTGTAAAAGCTTGTTTGGAAGCAAAAAGTCTGTGCACAATACAATCCGAATACATTAAAAATGGTCATACTTTTGAACGTCGCGCTGTAAATCCTAAACACCAAACAAACACCAAACACCTTACTGACTGATTGACTTACTGAAATCCTCAGTGTGATTGAACATTGCTTGTGTCCTGTAGTTGGTCATTGATGCGCCAGTGTACATGTTCACAGCTCGACCTCAAAAAAAGAAAGAAAGAAAAAAACCCAGAATGATTGTTATAAAATACTATTATTCCAAATAAATATCATTGCGCAAATTGACTAGCCAATCAACCGGTCTCTGCAGCTGTAACTTACTATGCAACCTGACGTGGACATTTTTAGCATGCGCATTGATATTGAGCTTGCGGTACGTTTGGTCTGCGCTACGAAATGAAGAACGAGTGTATCTTGCTTGGACACACAATGCGACGTTGCTTGCAACGGGGAAATCGCACCGTGTGTCCACTCGCGAAACTCTTGAGCGCAACATCGCAGAAGTAGAACGAGTTCTATGTTGCGACGTCGGGCGCAACAGTTCTTGTTTAGTCTTACCTGTTGACAGTTCCCATAGAAACACGATAGAGTCCTTTCCACTGGAAATAAGATACTGAAATAGTGAAGAAAGATTGAAATGAGATAGGGCACAGACCGCCATAATTAATCTAAGCTTGGAAATGCGTAAATGATTATGAAGGACCTACGAAGGCAAACGCAGTGGCTGATGGTCTGTTGGCACTCAATAAAGTATTCATAACACCCACTTACTTTGGAGTTGTTCGAGAATTGAACGGCGTATACCTGAAAAACAAATCATGAAAAATTGAAATGAGAAGCTATTGAGAACTATACACACTAAGGGTTTTGCTCCAGGAGCAGGCTCCCGGGTCATTTTGCACAACTAGTAAACACGAGAGACCATGCCGTAGGAGTTGGATGCACGGTATGGTCATGCTCGATGGTCTTTAACCAGTTTATTATCAGGGAGCGTGAGCCAACGGCAAAATTCTGCTCCTGCCACAACCTTTTCTACGTGAAATCTTTGGTATACATGAGGGAGCAAAACGATCCTGGTGTCTGCTCCCGGAGCAAAACCCTTAGTGTGTATAGACCTTAACAAACTAAAGGTCGCATCAACACGTACTTCAGCACCCTTGTGGGCTTGAGGAAACGTCGCTACACATCTATTGCTCACTCCGTCCCACACCTGCAAATAAAAAAAATTCCAGTCCTTATCAGTCAAAAACACTAGAAGAAGTAACAGATCAAACATTGTGAAGAGTGTTTCATCCGATATCCAAACACTGAGAAGTGGGTTGAAGAAATGAGGAACAACCGAGTGTTTTTGGATTGACTTCGAAGTGTTTGGATAGAGGATGAAACACTCAAGTGTTTGATCTAGCTTCTCAAACCATGAATAATTCTAGGAGAAAGCCAAATTTGGCCAAATTTTATGCTAATTAAGATCACATATCCAAACCACCGTCAACTGAGGTAGTGATTTACGGGTTCTCCTTTAATTTGCGATGTCGCCGGCGACAAATCTCATGCGATGTTCAAGGAAAGTCGCAACGTGTGACATCCCCCTAGAAACCCCGTAACAAGCAACGTCGCATCGTGTGTCCGGGTCTTACAGGGTTTTCCAGGCAAAAAGAGGTGTGTCACACAAGACAGGGTTCGGTACAACACAGATTGCTCCTAGTCACGTATTCTTACTTTGATAGAACCATCGATACTAGATGAAGCATAAAGATTACCCATAGGTGCATATCTAACCTGTAATAAAAGTAATTGCAGAAAGATTAAGCAAGAATGGATATATATATATATACTTTTCCCTTACGGAATGGAACGAAATCTGACAAAATGCGCTTTATTGGTTTGTCAGTTACTCACCATGGTAACGGGTCCCGTGTGGTATTCACGTGGGTTGGCAGGTGCAAAGCATTGGAACGTATTTGTATCATACAATCGAACTGGAAAAATGAAATAACGAGAGAAACAAGATGAGAAAAAAGACGAAGTGACGATGTTTCCTAGAGTGAGCGGTTTTCGTTTGAGTGGGAAACGTATGTTACTAAATTACAGCACGTACACGGTACGGTATCTAGACCACTGAAATGGCTTCCTATTGTGTTCGTGTGAATCATAAAGCTTAAGCGTAGTTACGTAAGCGTAGTACAAGGGGGTAAAGTGCGGTCATAAAATTGGCTTGTTGTTTCCCGCTCTATAAGTAGGTCAAGGCTGTTACTCACTGGTTGGATGTTCGGTGCTAACGAGAATGAAATCTCCAGACGGGTGGAAAGACATCGAGTTGATCACTTCTGCTTCCTGGATGAAGCAAAGTTAGCTAATATCACAATACATTCTTCTTTATCGTACTTGCAATCGCCATCCCTCATCACTGGTATCATTGTATATTTTCCATAAGTATAACCACCGTCACCACCGTCACCACCGCCACCACCGTCACCACCACCGTCACCACCACCACCACCGTCACCACCACCGTCACCACCATCGTCACCACCACCACCGTCACCACCACCGTCACCACCGTCACCACCACCGTCACCACCACCGTCACCACCGTCACCTGATCACCATCATTCTCATTGTCGTCATCATCATCCTCACCTGCACGGCTCTGTAGGCCTTTTTCACCGATGGTTTTGAAATATCAAACAGTTTGATGGTGCAATCTTTCCCGCCAGATACCAACACTGATGAATATGGATGAAACTCTAACGCAGTTACCTCCTGTTAAACACACACAAACAAAACACACCATTTTTATTCTTGAGAAGCGGTAATACGAACACCATTTTTATTCTTGAGAAGCGGTAATACGAGTACCATTTTTGTCAAACTTGTCGCGATACAGTGATGTTGTGCGTTGGAGAATGCTGTTACGGGTTTTTCCACCCACTTCCCCAACTTGTGGCCTTTACACTCCACTTTATTCTTGGGTGTTACAATGTGCGCACATACTTAAAAACACATTTCGCAAGGTTAAAACCATGGAACTGAAGACATCTCCAACACTACGATAAAGATAGTACATCTTGAGTTAGAGCGGTTTTCGTACGAGTAGGAAACACGGAAGCACGGGTGGTTTAGCGGTGAGAACGCTCACCTCTCACAAATGCGACCCGGTTTCGAGTCCCGCCGGGCTCAGTTTCGTATGAGTAGAGTTTCTAGTTGGTTCTCTCCTGTGCTTCCAGGGTTTTTCTCCGGGTTCTCCAGTTTTCCTCCCTCCACAAAAATCAACTTCTAAATTCCAATTCGATCATGGAACGAGGGCCACAGGTTTGTTAGCCTCTGGCTATTAAGTGCTACCCTCGCAAAAACAAGGACAGTTTTGTTATTTTTTTAAACGTACGTTACTGACTTACAATGTATACGGTACAGTATGCCGTAACACTAAAATGGCTTCCTATTGTTTTTATGTGAATCGTCCAACCACAACGCCTACTTACGGTTAAGCTGCAGCAAAGTTCTGACCGAATTTGCCGGATCGTTTCCCACTCGTACGAAATCCACTCTATAACTTTATCTGTAATGGTAATGCGCCCTGCTGATGTTGTTGGTATCTCACCTCTGTGTGGTCGTACAGTGTTCTTATAACGGGATGGTTTTCAAGGTTCATTCCTTGTCCTTGATCGTGTGTTTGAGGCATCGTATTCTTAGCAACCATTCGATCCACGTCTAAAACCTTGAACAAAAAGAACAAGAGGCTTAACAAGCGTGGTTTAAAATAGCGGTCAGGGGCGAATCCAGTTTTTTTTTTGTTTTTTTGAGGGGGTGCACCTCCAGGATTTTTTGAGGGGATGCACCTCCAGGATGTTTTGAGGGGGATGCACCAATTATAATCGGGATTCCAGCACC
>JAAAQI020126805.1:0-14383 GCA_011800005.2 Stichodactyla mertensii | reverse complement strand
GTTGGTCCGGCCGGGACTTGAACCCACGACCTCCCGCACGAAAGACCGATGCTCTACCAACTGAGCTAATCGGGTGGCGGTTTACTACAAGGGGATACATACTACAAGGGGATACATACCACAAGGGGATACATACTACAAGGGGATACATATTACAAGGGGATACATATTACAAGGGGATACATATTACAAGGGGATACATATTACAAGGGGATACATACTACAAGGGGATACATACTACAAGGAGATACATATTACAAGAGGGATATATAAAAATTTCACCTGCCCCCCTCCCCCTCCCCCTCCCCTCTCAGCCATACATAATGATTGCAGCCTTATTCCCGAAAGATTTGAATTGGGTATGGCAACACGATAGCCGATTTGGTCTGCTCGCTCTGCCATGAAAATTTTACACTCAAATTGTCTGGTTTCCTAATAAAGTAAGATGTGCTGATCTTTACAGTCAAAGGACATGAAGCGTGCCCTTCTAGACTCCATTAATGATTTCATTATTCGAATATTGAGTTGATTATTCGAACTGAGTTTTCATTAATAAAACTGAAGATTCCGAGCCTCAAAATCTATTTTGTACTCGCATTTTGATTGGATTCTTCAACGAGTGCCATAAATAGGTAGGAAAACTCCACAGAAAGGTCAGTATGATGTTTGCAGGCTTTTTCGATCAAAATTCAAGTAGAAAATCAATTTTGAATTCACGAGTCTTCCGTTTTATTAATGAAAATTCAAAGTGAATGATCAACTCAGTATGCGAATAATGAAATCATTAATGGAGTCTGGGGGTGGGAGTGGGGGGTAATACACAATATTTACTGTATTTGTTGGCTGATACTGCTTTTCTACGGTCCACAAAACGCATTTCATAGTCTATTTTCCATGATCATGATCCATGATCCTTAGCGCTTAAACAACAGGTCAAAAGGTCAATTAAAGGTTTCTACTTCAAACAGAAAGGATTTTAAGGGATTTCCCACTTTCAAGAGCAGAAATAAAAGATATTGTGTTCGTTTTTACTTCAAACTTCACACGTTTGAATGACAAGCCCAACTCTTTCTATTTCGTTGCAACAAGCTCTTAATTTTTAGTTTCAAAGGAATACAGAACAATTTTTCTCAGCAGTAGGTACTCGGAAGAATGCTTCAAACCGCTCATGTTCTTGTGCGAATTCTTGTGCGAACTTTGATTGGACGATACGCGTCACGTGTTTCGTGTTCGCATAACACCTGTTCACGCTCTCAGTTTGGTACTTTTTAGGTTGGAAAGAAATAACGGTTTTCACGCATAATGTCTTTTTACTCAGATCACTAGATGGAAACTGCCACCAGTGCTTTATATCCCTTGTTTGTGCTCGAAATATCCTATATTACCATCATCTGTATTTTAAAATGTCAATGTTCGGGGAAAACTATCAGCGTGAAATGCAAAAACTACACGCAGAAAGTATTTAAACTTTAAAAAGATAGAGAAAAATGTCATTGTTCTAGAACGTTCTTTAAGTTGGAATTTGATAAATTTTTAATGCATTTCTTAGTTTTGCTGTTGACTACAGGCTTGTATGAAGCGAACCAGCTCTTCAAGCAGACCAAATCGCGGCTAGGTCATGCTATATAGCAATATTATTTTAATACATCTGTCAGAATGTTTAAACAAACATCTACCAAGGTATTAAGGTTATGCAATTATACGAAAGGAAGATAAGTATGTTTCATAATGCGCACACTAAAATATCTAAGGGGTGTTCTGTGTGACGTTTTTCCGATAATGTTTTTTTTTCTCTCTTTTCTTCTCTTTTTTTCTTTTCTTTTCTTTCTTTTCCTTTTTTTTTTTTTTTTTTGCTTTTGAGTTTGACTTGACTAGTTTTTGATGTTTGATTCTTTCCAATCGATACTATCGAACTAGAATCATTTCTTCTTCTTCTTCTTCTATTAAGGTTTATCATTTAATCATTTATCATAAGAGCACTTCTTTCCTATCCGTGCACAATAGCTTAACGTTTTTCCCCCCATTTATTCCAGCTATTCCATATGTTACTTGTTCACAGCTGGTTTTGCATCAGCTTTCCGGGGTGATCGGTGAATGTATTGTTTGGTAATAGCCCGCGATGCATTGATGTGACCAAGTCTATATGGCAAGACATCGATTCCGAGAAAATGTGCAGCAGTCATGATAAAAGGTAGAAAACTTTGCTCTAACACCTGCCATGAAAGAAATCAAGCCTTTCTAGAAAATTGTTTGCCTTAAGTTATATAATACAACCCTCAAGCATAATGCGTTTTATTCCTACACTCCCAGGAACCCCTTTCGGTAGATTTTTTTTTTTTTTTTTTTTTTTTTTGTTGTTGTTGTTGTTGTTGTTGTTGCTAATTTTCACTATTGTCTTGGTATTCTCAAAGGGGTTTATCATTTGAATATGAAAAGAGATTTTAAAAAGAATTGTGGTAGTTCAGGGTTAAGGTCTATTGGAACGAGGTTTCAAAAATTCTCAAACTCTTAAATAATTAATGAGGAGAAAACAAAGTAAATCACTACTGTGACGGTGGTTTGGATATGTGATCTTAATTAGCATAAAAATTGGCCAACTTTCACTTTGATTTTCTCCTAGAATTATTCATGGTTTGATGAACAACTTCATGGAAGCCAATGAAGTAATATGTTCCCCCTTGATTGACCAATCAGAATCAAGTAGTTTGGCCCTCTCTGTTATAAGGTCTGAAATCAAACGCGCAATTACAAAATCCCACGACTTTGCTAATGCTATCAAAATTGATGTAATAATACTTAGTAATTTGTCAGTAATACGCCGTTAAGCATAATTTCGCAGGAAGCCTCGCCCTCGGATGGATGTTTTGATACTGGGACGTAGAACCGTTAATGATACCCCTATTTCAAAAAAGGTTGTCTGAAATCTGAATTCTGAGCCGTCCAGCTGATTCACTAGCGCAGGTAATCGCCCAGATCTGGTGTCGTATTTAGCTATTTACTGAATGCCAACTACTAAAAGATAAAACTTAATTTCAAAATAAAACTCAATTTGAAAATGAATTCACAGTTCATGCGCTCAATTCCTCTCGGTCTCTCAGATTTCAAATTTCATTCAGTTCTCCGACCGACAACCTTTTTTTGAAACAGGTATATAATATATACTTATGTTAAAGGATGACCGCTCTCAGAAGAGTCAGACCAAGATCTTTCATTCGTCTCCGACTTCTAATAGTGCTCACATGCTAGTGCTAGTGGTTATTACATGTAAGCTATATTTATAATGATTCTAAGACAGGTGTCAATATAAGATATCTCTAGTATAATTGTTGAACTATGATTGGTTAAAGGAATAAGTAAATTCCTAAGTTTGATATTCTAGTAGCGAGTATACGAATGAAAATCATATTGATTAAGTATAGATAGAACTGAAACTTATATGAAAATATTACAAACATAAAGTTAAAGCTATGAAGTATTTTCTTATCATAGGACTTCAAAGAATAAACCAAGGTTGACTTAGTAATGAGGCGAAAAAACTATAAGGTGTGTCGAAGGAGTTTTGGCATACTAGAGGTGGAGCTTATGGTCTTTAGAGCATGAATTCTAGTTGAAATTGTGGAAAATACTGAAATGAGGTCTTAGGCCCAGGTCAAACGTCGAACTTCAGATGCGCCGAACCTAATCACATCAGAAGACAGCCTTATTAACTTCAATGAGTTCAGCTCATGTGAAGTTCGACGTTTGAACTGGGCCTTAATGATTATACAACGAACGTAAAAGAGAACAAATAAAGTCCATTCTACTTGAGAAGATAAGCGATACAGCTGGCTAAATATCTCTAATTACTTCTTTAGAAAAACATATTGAAAATGGACTAATTTTCTCTCTCATAACACTTACAACTTGTAAAATAAACGATAAATGTTTTTAATCTAGACATGTTTATGTAAATTCAATCTTGTAAGGCACTTTTTCAGAAGAATAAAACAATACGTTACAAGTTTGAATTTACATAAAGTAAGAAGAAAAGACATTACATTACAGTTACATTATATTTCATTACATTGCATTGCGTTGTATTGCATTACATGACATAATACATTACACTACACTACTGCACTGCACTACATTACTCTACTCGACTCGACTCGACTCGACTCGACTCTACTCGACTCTACTTTACAATATATTTCATTACATTGCATTGCATTTGTATTACATTTAAAGAGAAAAAATCGAGAGTTGAAAAAGCACAAATGGGATAAATGGAATGAGAAAACGGAGGAATCAAAGGATGAGAAGAACATGTTTCGAGATCAAAGAAAAATATGGAAAACCGGAAACACTAGGAAAATAAAAGTATTATTCAGTTGACTACATAACAATCTCAGCAACACTCGTTATGGACCTCTTTAGTTTGGTCGTAATGCTTTCCCATTTTAGACCACATTGTCATCCTCTCAGAATAAGATTCTTTGTGTGAAGCTCATTCATATTAACGCATCTTCTCAAGCCTTTCTGAGAAACAAAGAGAAAATACCCAAAGGGAATGACACGTGGTCTGAGATGGCAAAACATTACGCCCAAGCTAAAGAGGTCTATTATCGTTTTCCGAGATGCGCGAGCGCTTTCATCAAATATCGTGGGCGGATCCAAAAACTGCACACCAAATTTAGAAAAACGACTAATAACGGCATTGAGCATTTTGGCTTTGTTTGGTCTGAGGTAGAGTAGAAAGTAAAACGGTTAAGTAAATGATTAATTTTTTATCCTGATAGTTTGCATAGGTTAGAAGTCTTTTCTCTTTTCTTGGATCAAACTCACCAATCAAGGTGCTTATTTGATATATTTTACCTTAGTTGTTATGCTTTCACGTCTCCGTTCAGTCGCATATTTTTCAAAAAAGGTACAATATCAGTCAAAGTTTAATAAATATTGGTACGCCAAGCTACTAAACTTAAAATATAAAAAGCTAGTTATTTAAATGTCGGTCTGAACGTTACTGACTGATTATTGCAAAGGAGTTGCTTGCGGCAGACTTGGTGACGAGAAGACGCGAAAGCTAACAATATTACTGACGCTGGAAATTATTAAGATACGGAATACCTTGTCTTTCTTCATGCTCTCGTAAACACAAATGTTTTAAAGTTTTTGACACAGCACTAAATGATTTCCAACTAAAGGCCTGTTTGCACTAGCAATTTTGTCGCGTGACTTCAGCGGGCGATTTCAATGGCGAATTTGTCCAAATCGCCCGTGTTTGCACCAAATTTCGAGCGTGATCGAATTGGTGGCGACTTGTGCGCGATCTGTCGCCAGAACATCGCGGCTCAGGTTGCGCGACAAAATTGTTGTTTTTCTCTGTTTACCATTCACGTTATTATTCATAAGCTTGTGCGGGTTATGTACTTATGTATTCTCCACTCATATTTTTTTTAGTCCTTTGTAATAACTGAAGATATTGGAGGATCATTCTACCAACACATGTCTGTAAATGATAAATAAATAAATAAACCACACACGCACACACACACACAACTCAAAATTGTCGTAATGTTTCTCAAAATTATTACAAGCCTGCTCATCTCAAGAACAATTGGTAAACCAAGGTTAATTATAAAACAATTAGAAATATTTAAAATGTTTAAGTCCAGAAATAAGAGTAAAGTGTAGCGATGGCTTACTTGGACAACCAGTCCAAGTAAGCCATCGCTTATATAGAAATATAGAAATCAGTAAATTATCATTAGTCTTAATCTTAGTCTTAGTTTTAGTCTTAGTCTTAGTCTTGGTATTATTATTCAGTTTTTCAGTTCGTTTTCACAGTCGAAATTGTCTGAGCAACTTTCGTTGAGCGGGAAATATATATTGCCCAGTATTGGAACATTTATAGTTTGCTTTAACTATATATTCGCCTTGGGATTAACCTAATCGCGCCAAAACAATGGGAGGCCATTTTAATGGTATGGCATACCGTCTAATTGTGTAGATGCTGTAAATCAGTGCCTTAAGTTCCCCTTCTTATACTACTCTTTGCTTTTGAAAATCAAACTCGCCTGTGAGAAAAATAAAAAAGAATCATATTCTTTACATTCTTGGCCTCGAAAGTGTATTTACTTTTTTCCTGACATTTCGAGTAGTAAGTAATTCTATTTATCTCTCTTCCGAGTTCTCGAAAAAGGTGCATGAACGCGAGGCGTCGTGCTAAATCATGCTTGGTGGCGTGGAAAGACTGCCATTTCTTGATTTGATCTGTGGCACTCTTTTCTACTTGTTCCCCGTCACTTGTAAAACTTACTTTACGCAACAGAACAAGTGAAATGTTGGTTGTTTCTGCGCACCATGCCTGAACGTGATTTACCACGAAGCCTCGCGTCTGTGCATCTTTTTCGAAAACTCGGACGTGCGCTCTTCCGACTGAGTTTTTACAACATAAAAAGCAGCTAACAAGGAAATACAATGTGGTATCAAAGGAAAATATATAAAAAAGATTTTAAAAGATAAATAACAAATTAATTATATACGGAGAGAAATATCTGTATAGATGTATGGGTTTTCATCATAGGTTTTTGACGAAATATCTCATGAGTGTGCACGTCAAAACTTGACAAGATTATATCTTTGCCAAATTATCGGCATTTCTCGTTTTTATGCGTTTTGAGGACTGTCTACTAAGATTTACACATCAAGAAAGAGCGTTTTATTTTATAAATGACCGCAGTAGCAAGAACAGATAAAATTCAGAACGAAAGAATGCAATTTTCCATGACAAACAATTGCGCCGACAGAAGCATTTACAATCAATATTTGTTTGGCATTAACAGAAAAGGACAATAAGATAACGAACGTACGTAGTTATCAGGTCAGGTGATATTCGCGTTGCCGATTAAAAGAATCGAGACTCACCTGTCGACACTGCGAGCGATCCTCTACTTCTTTCCAACATTACATGGTTACGTGAAATGATTAGAAAATACCGAAAAAAAGGTCGGATCGTGTGTCGTCCGTCTTGATACACTGATTGTGGTTGGGATTTGTTAAGCATGATATAAACCACAATATATCGACCTCGATCGATCAACTAACGTATCTGCATCTAGATTTTAATGTCTTCTTTCATTATTTATTCATCTTTTAATTTTAAAAATTACCTTTAAAGGAGTAGGCTAGAAACTTATTAAAAATTCATGAATAATGACCCTGAAGTTTCATTTCTGGACTGCGTTTAATCACACTTTTAAATATTTTTACTTTTATCGGTTTAATTACAGGTCAATTCCAAACGCCACATTTTTGCGGGATCCGCCGAAGGCACCACACCAACCAGAGAAAGAGAATCTTCCAGAGCGCTCAACTAATCTCAACCAATCTCAGCCATCATTGCTATAATTGTTAGTCAGAAATAGAGCGGAAGTACCAAAGTGTTGGATTTGGGGTATCAACCAGATGTCTAGTCCCTCTTGTGATTTTAAAATTGGTATAGTTAAAAATAACAAACAAGCTACTGTGACACCGTTCAGGGATCAACAAAACCACGGTTCAAAGAAGATGGAAGGTCATTTTCTTACGAACAACAACTCGTCAGTTTTCGCTTCAGTCGAGAAACAAAGTGACCAAGAAGTTGATTGCTATACAGCGTACGCATCGATCATGTTTTTTATCCTAACGAGTGGGTTTCTTGGAAATCTTTTGACGATTATTGTATTCCTGCAAAAGGAACAGAGAACTAAAGTCATCGCGCCTTTTGTCATCAACCTGGCTGTTGCAGATCTTTTTATTGTGATATTTGGTTATCCTGTCGCCATTACCGCCAATTTATCTGGCCTGAAACTTACCGCTGGTGAATCGAGATGTACGTGGATAGCATTTGTGAATGGTACGACAGGAATCGCATCCATTGTAATGTTAACTGAAATAAGCGTATTGATGTGTTATAACATAACTTCTATGAGACCCACCCTAAACACATCTGAATTGACTTCGAAGAAATTCAAAGTATCATTGTTGGCTGGTGCGTGGGTTTACGGGATATTGTCCATGAGTCCACCATTATTTGGTTGGAGCAGATTCGTTCCAGGAAACGCGGGGATCAGCTGTGGTCCGGAATGGGGATCTAATGATATGGAGGCATTGAGCTACAACATAGGACTGGTGATTGTAGGCTTCTTTCTACCCATGGCAATAATTCTGACCAGCCACTGTAAGATCTACAGGTAAGGGACTTCTCACAAATTAGCTTTGGGAAGGGGGAGGGTCATCATCATTACTTGACCCTTCCAAAAGGGTATAGGTCATCTAAAAATAGACAAAAGGCATAGGAAGGGTTACATGAATATCATTATAAACAGCAAAATTTCTGAGAAATTGGGGGTGGGGGGGGTGAAGGGGCCCATGAAAGCTTAGTCCAAACCAAATTTCTCCGGATGATTTTTTGTTCCCGTTTCTGATAAGGGTCACGTCATTTGCAGCTCCAAATTTTAAATCACCACCCCCTCCCCCTGCTAATATATGACAAGCCCCTAAATTAACATTCTAATCTTTTGTAAAACTCTTAGTTTCGAGGCACTCATTGATTTTCCACGGAAGTTAATAGTTGCGTGTAAGGCGAGCGCCAAAGCATACGCTGGAAAAGGTAGCGATTCAGTCATTTTCTAGCTATCAGGATAGTTTATCTGATTTTCAATATCATACCACACCCTACACTACGAATGAGTGATTGTCAGGGCGGAAGGAATCCGGCAGCCTTTAGGAGATTTTTCAAAATAACTTGCTGATAAGGTCAAGACATCTTACAATGGTTCAGCCTGCATTACGCGACCAACAAAATATTGATGAATGGAATGGAAAAAATAATCTGATTTTCGAGTTGCTTGACAGAGACGCTTCGACTGCAAACTTTTAACTTAAAAATCATTCTGTCGACACTAAGCCAGACTTAGATGCATCTTGATAGGCAATCTGATGGGCTCTGTATAAGTGTATATAATATTAATTTAAAGCATAACAGAATAGAGATTCTACCGAAGCGATGGATACGCTGAATAAATGTCAAAAGAAACTTCGATTCTTCCTCGTTTTGGAGCTTTTTTTTCCTCGAGGCATCCAGCCAATTTTGGGGATAACATCGCCGACAAATATTCCCCTGACAAATAATTAATGAAAAAATCTTATATAGATCTTTTACCGCCATCAACTGTTTTTCAGCACTTTTATCTTAGAACCTTTCGACACAGACAAACAATAGTTGGCAAAGGAAAGCGTAACGCTAATTTGAGGCTCTAAATTAATAACCCCAAATCTGATACTTTCCGCTGATGGAGGGAACCAGGTGATAGGATATTCAAACTATTGAACTGCTCATAGTCTATGGAAAAGACTTATAATAGGTATTTGGAGCAAAACAGCTGGATTCTGGTTTGCATTTTGTAACGGTTGAGTCTTCGTTACTTTTTAACCTAAGTGAAAAAGAAAACAACGTAAATCGGGTTTCTTTGATGCATTTGTTAACTCTCTTATCGTACCTATTTTGTTTGTTTGTAAGTTTAGATTTGAAAATCCCCAATGTACAGATAAAGGATAAAACTGACGTCAAATGATTAAGGGGCAAAGTTCAGCTACACCATTAGTTTTGTATCATTAGTTTTGTTTTGTATTGGCCATTACATTCAATTTTTATCTTCGCCCCCCTCCCCCTTCCCCTCCCGCTTCCGCTCCCCAGTTGACATCATCCAATTTTTTTCCCTCTTTCATACCCGTCTTTTTTCTGCTTGGGGACGAATCTACTTTTCTTTTACTCAGTAAAGTGTTCAAAAGTAGTTATTTTTACTTCTTTGAGAATGAATTTAGTTTCATAGGGTTTCACTTTCATAAAGATAAAGCCTGCTAAACTTAAGATTTTTTATTCCAGTTCTCTGACCGTCAGCGCTATGTTAGCACAAGACGAAGCCTTGATAAGACGAAGGCGCCATTCTCAGTTCAAAGTAGCTCGTATGATAGCCGTAGCAATATTGGCTTTTTTCATCAGTTGGTCGCCATATTGCATCGTCAGTCTTGCAGCTGTTTTCAATAACAATTTCATGCTAAATGATGGTGCAGCTGAGATCCCCGAGTTGATGGCCAAAGCATCAGTGATCTATAACCCAATGGTTTACGGTCTGATGAATTCTGGCTTCAGAAAAACAGTAAAAAGGCTTTTTAGACGTCATAGTTGCTATAGTAGCAGTGAAGACAGTCGTGCAACGCCAGACGTTGACATGGCAACCATGAAAATACTTTTCTTCAAACGAAAATCGAGCAACTCCAAAGAATGATAAAAACAAGCAAAGTTTATTCACCTCGTCAGGATGTATAATTCATCATACCGCTCAAAGGGAGACAAAAATCTCTAAAACGAACCATACTCCATTAACTAAGAGCCAAGAATGGCAAATCTCATTTTTAGCTCGTTAGATATTGGAGAGCAAAAATATCTGAAAAACCCAACCATAGTGTTGGTACTAAAACTTAAAGAATAAAGACGTCTACATGTTCTAATCCAGTGGCCTGGACACGACCCTGAAAGTCAAAATCAAACAGCTGAAACCACCTTGAACAAACTTACCTAGATGGACAAAATTGCTATTTTGGACGAAATGAAGTATTATAATCCAGAAGGCTCTTGTTAATCAAAGAAGACAAACTCAGCTGCTATTCAGCGGCTCCAAACGACGACAGCAATCAAGACTGGCTGTCTGGTTTGCATGCATTTGTCAGTCTGAAGCAAGGCCCGCTTTGTACAACAAATCTGAAAATATTTACCCTGAGTTAAGATTGATGTCTTTGTTCAGATAAAATAATGGCCTAAAAGCCGGCCTTTTCCTGGATATGATATCAGTCAATTTAATAAAACATCAACAAAGATGTATGGATAAAACAGCCTAAGTGGCTGCTGTAAAATAGAGTTGATATTCAATTCTCGTATACAATCGTGTTATTAAAGTATAGTATATGAATATGTGGACCGCGTAGCACTGTGAAATACATGAACTAGAAATAATGGAAAGTTATAGTGCTTGGAAATGAGGTTATTCCGGGCGAAAAACAAAATAAATTCGGAAAAATTAATTTCCGACCTCACTGGGATTCGAACCCACGGCCTTCGGATTTGTACTACCGATGCTCTAACAGCTGAGCTACAAGGTCAGACTTGGAGCAGGCCGGGGTGAAATAGATGATGGGTCGCGGTAATTGAAGTAAACTATATGAATATGTGGACCGCGTAGCACTGTGAAATACATGAACTCAGCTGGTAGAGCATCGGTAGTACAAATCCGAAGGTCGTGGGTTCGAATCCCAGCGAGGTCGGAAATTAATTTTTCCGAATTTATTTTCCAAGGGTTTTTCGCCTGGAATAACCTCATTTCCAAGCACTATAACTTTCCATTATTTCCAGTTTATTTAAGTATAAATTGTTAATAATATTATCGCATAGAATACAGAGAGATAATATAGAAAGAGTTTAACATTTATCTACTGTATAAATACATGTATCTAATTTTAATGGTGAACTATTGTGATATATTAATTCCTTTAGTTTAGAACGCCATTTATCTTACGTACAATAAGACCTTTCCTTAAAGTTGCGTGCGAACCCAAACTCACAGTGACACTGACGATACAAATACACAAAACACAGGCCCATTTCCCGCCGTAAAAGGCTTTATACCCACGGTAACCGATATCCGTAGCGTAACGGACATTTCCCAAGGTAAATTTACCGAGGTGAATCACTATGGATACATCAAAAAGAACAAACGAAGCGCACGTGGCATTTACCCAACTAAAAAGCTAGGTTTTTGTAACTCCCACGATCAAGCGACCAATCAGATTTTTTTGTTGGGATAATCCAGTAAAATGCATGAATCTGACTTTTTTTTGGAACACTTTTTAGACGTTTCGGCTAAGTACTTCAGTCTTCATGCGCTAGTATATTCAAATTATTCTATAGATGTGCACACTAGTGCCAGGTCCCTGATAGAAAGCATGTTCATTGCTGGGTTTCATATCGTGAGAGACTGGGACTCAAACAGGACAGGAAGTACTTCATGTAAGTCGCTCTTTGCTGTAAACACAAAAAAGGAACGATATAAGGACCATACATGAAGTATCAACCCATTGCGGACAAGCTGAAAAAGTCGACATTTAAAGTGGGAATTTTGTCGACAAAAGTTGCTTAAAAAACAAGGTATAAAGTCGAGTGTTAATGATATCTGTCAGTCATACTGACAACAGAAAAGAAAAGAACAAACGTGGTCGTTTACATGCATTTCTTGAATGTGAGTCCCAGTCTCTCACGGTATGAAACCCGGCAATGGAGTTGTTTTCCGCGTTTGGGTCATTAACGGAGAACCATGCTTCTAGAAAACTCTGCTTATGATAGTTTATCTCATTGGTTATGCTGATTACATTCAAAGTTATGGCCGATCTTATTGGCATAATGTGGGGGGGGAAAAAAAAAAAAATTAAAGTTTTGAGATATTGCGCAACAATTTGGTATCTCCAAAAGGCGAACAATCACGAAAATGTGCCAGTCAAACTTGAAATCAATCTCGTCCCAATATCGTGGCCCATCATCAATTTTCTGGGATCTGGATGAGGGCGCAACCTTGAGGAAAAGGTTGTTGAACTTACAACGTGTAATCGCAGCCCAGATTCGATTCCAGCCATGGGACATCTCGCAAAACGCACCATTGAACCACTTCCTGGATTATGTCAACTAGCTAAGGTAAGTATAAAGGATAAATAAATAGTGATCTAATCTATCTTCTACCAGCGATTTGAAGCAATTAAGCGGTCAAATGTTTAATCATGCGCACTATTTTCTTCCCTTGAGCCCGCCTACCTTTTGTCCTCCTTTAAGAAATGACCTTTTATCTATAGATTTCTACGCATGCCTATCGTGTTCAGTTGACTAATCTGCTAATGTTGTTGTTATTTTGATCCTTTTGTTTGTCCTTTTGTCAGTTATAAATATTTTCATAAAACCATATAAAATCCTCACTCGACTCCAAAGATTCCTGTCCTAGCAGAGGAACGTAAGATTTTTCCGCGCCAGCCATCTATAATTTTTGTGAGGGTAAGTTGATCGTTATATAATCAATGATTACATTGCAGAGAAACGAGAGCTAACGGTCTTATTGATGAGCAGAAAGTCCCTGATGTTAATCAAAGCCCGATTTTCATTTAATCGCTGCGATCACTGCACGGACTATGGATCTGACAATGTTTAACGCCATACGAGTAAAAATCGCATCAGAGAGCCAAGGTTTCGTTCTACAATCGTGTAATTTTTTTCCTTCTCACTTTACTTCGGAAGACGGCAAAATAAAAATCCCTACATGAGGGAGGCAAGGCATGGCGGGATACTTTCCGATCGCCACAATCGCTTCGATAGATGGAGAGTAGCTTCCATTTGATCGCTACGATTGCTGAGATATGAAAAAGTTCTATCTCGGCAATCGCTATCGCTACGATTGCTGGAGTTGTGTTTCCACATAATCGCTTCCATTTCTACCAAAGCACGTTTTTGGGCGATAGTGCGCGTGGTGATCATAGCGATCAGATGGAAAACAGGTTTAACTTGAAAACATCGATATTTAAACAGAGAAAACATCTGCTAGTCATTCAATCAGCTTTGTACTGAAATGCCAAATAGTAGCAAAAATTTCACTTGGAAAAAATAGGCATACAAAGTCGGCGTTTGGCAACGCCGAAACATGTCTAAAATAAAAACGTATTGGTACTGAAAATGTTAACAGCATTGCTGCTTCACAGACCTTTTGAATACAAAGCTATCTTTACCATCTTCTGTTTTCCCATAAAACCTAGCGAAGAAATCATGACGTAAATGCTATCTCCCAATCAGAACCCTGGAAGGCGTACCTTCAAGAATCCCATGCAAGATCCACACTGCCCGTGAGTCTTTTGTTTCAACGTTTTAATATTTGTCTGGGAAATAGAGGATATTCCATGCATGGGCGCACGGAGATACGAGTTTTATCTTCCAGTGTTGAAAAGCTCTCTCATGAGCGAACGCAGCGTGGGAGTGAAAGATTTCTAAAATTTGTATCTCCAGGTGCCCATGAAATATTTGATGAATATAATTATCAATAATTATTATAATTATCGATGAACAAATCTTATTACTTTCAAATAAATTTTATACACCTGTAAAAGGTCCAAAGCACGGAGGTGATATTCTCACAAGTGAATATAAATTTTTCGAAGAGGAAGGTATTTCATCCTTAATCAGGGACTGGTCATAAAGTACTGTAGGAATTCCGTAATTCTCGGAAGGCCCGACTTTCAACCTCCATTCACTTCGCACCCTTTCAAGCATCGTTTT
>JAAAQI020126804.1:0-30503 GCA_011800005.2 Stichodactyla mertensii | reverse complement strand
CCCCCCCCAGCAACAACAACAACCAAATAAAATAAATACACAAATAGACAAGCAAAAAAATAAATGAATACTTACAATCAAACATGGTGCATGCATTATACTTACTATTTATATTTCTAGACCCCCCTTGATAGCCTAAAAGTTATTTCAATACTCCCCTTTTCAGACTTGGAAAAAATCTAAGGCCCCCAATTTTATCACCCATCCCCCCCTCCCATAAATAATGAACGGTCCCTAACAAGGTGATATAATTCACTGAGATGCTAAGGATGCTGTTTCCATTAAGACTAAAATTCTAGCTGTTCTTTAGAACTTTTTCCCAGGTTTGAGATGTAAAAACTTTAATTAAGATATACTTTGTAATGTTAACTAAGAACCAAGATTTATTTTGGGAGTTTTGATGAGTTCCACTAGAATTACAGTCAACTCACCCACGGACCAAGTTAATTTTATCCATGGGCAAGTTGGTGTGGGCAAGTTGGCAAGGGTGAGTCAGTCTGTGGGTGAGTTGACTGGTTACCAGAAGAGGAGAGGGAGTGTCTGCCACAAGCCCACATGTTGTTTAATGCTTTTTTTTCACTCTCTGAGAGGATAGGAAATGTTTGTTGGTCAAGGGACTGTCAATCAGACCTTGTTTTTACACTTTTGGAGAGGAATTTTTCTTAGCAGTGCAAGGATGAAGCTTTAGATAATTGAAGAACATTGGTTATAGCCTTGACTTATAACTTAAAAGTCTAGTACAACTGTAGATGGAAGTAATTTTAATTGCTCAAAAGTAGCTTTTTAAATGGCAAAGATTTACTGCCTATTTTGCTCACAGGATTTGGCAAAAGCCAATGGTTTTGTTTATGTCCTAAGACTGTTACCCTAAGAGAAGAAATTCTGGAATTGGAGAACTGATCAAGAGGCTAGCTTATAGCAGTATTTTGATTGTTACTGGGCATCAAAGGGCCTCTGGATTGAAAATTAGATAATCCTTAGAAGTGACAGGTCCATGACCTATTTTAGTTAAGCAGTTGGAAATAATCTTGCCACTGGTTGTCTTTTCTTTTGGACAGCATGATGAATGTGTTTATGTAGGACAAATATACTGCAGTAAAACCCTGCAAGTTCTCATTAACTGAAAGCGTTGTGAAAATTCTCTCCTTCCCTTGGTGCTTTGTCAGTATTCAATTCTCTCTCTGGTAATAGTTCGTGTTTAACTGTAGTCAGCACTTTGGGTGACAGATACCAGAAACAAGCAGTTGATCAGATGATTAAATTTTATTGGGCAGTTATATCACTTGATATTATCTTGGTTTTCTGGGGTGGAAAGCATTAAACAGTGGGCTTGCAGCAGGCGCTCCCTCTTCTCTTTTATCCTTCCTTCCCTTTTCCCTGCCTTAGTCCCTTCTGTACCAGCTGCACAGGCTATCCTCATAAAGAATCCACTTGGAAACAATTTTCAAAGCATAATTTGAAATTCTAAGATTAAATGTTTTTTTATAATAAACTGTGTGTAGCACTTGCATCCCTGAAACATTGCAACAATATAACACAAGCTCTGATTGGCTTATTAGTATGTAGAATTGTGCAATCATAACTCGAAGGATTTTTCCTTTATTGGCTATGTTACAAAAGAGATGGTCAACACCCATTTTGCATCCATTGAGTTCTGGATGCACTTCATTGGCTGCTACATGTAAGCTGTCAAAAACCTAGAATCTCACTCAGCTTTGCCTCAAGGGAAACAGTCTCCCAAAAGGCATGATAAGTATTGACAAATTCTTAATTACCTATATTATTTAATTATCCATTGTTTAGTATGAGTATCAACTTTGAGCTTTGACCATCACACCTTACTGAGTAAAATTGTTACTTTTTTGTTATCAGCTGTTGTTCACTGGCATCCAGAGAGTCGATCACCTC
This sequence comes from Stichodactyla mertensii, assembly GCA_011800005.2. Classification (NCBI taxonomy): domain Eukaryota; kingdom Metazoa; phylum Cnidaria; class Anthozoa; order Actiniaria; family Stichodactylidae; genus Stichodactyla; species Stichodactyla mertensii. Next base: position 28,595 of record JAAAQI020126804.1, on the reverse strand, counting down.
CACAAGACTCAAAAGATGGCATCAGGGCAAAAGCAAGTGAATTATTCCTTCAACAGTCAGCTGGAAGTTTTGGCAAGTATGCCACCTATCTTAGACTACATAACTCAGCACTGAATTATTTAGCTACACATTTAGATGTATTCCAGGAATTTGCAAGTCACGTGGAATTTTTGGAAATTTATCATTTACGGGAAAATGGAGTTGATGCCATGTGCTCACTTCTTCAAATTCTTCTTGCCAAGAATCTGAAATCTGTAGGAATGTGTTTTCCTAAAGTAAGGGACATAAATCTCTGGAATAAGATCCTTCACATAAGCTCCACAGGATTTATCACTAGTAAACCTCAAGTGTCTGTCAGCAAACCTAAAGTTGTTGAAAATCCAAAGATTCCTAGATCATTAGCCAACCCCACTCCACCTTCTACACCAAGCCCTACCACAACTAAGCCAGTACATCTGTATGTTGTACAAGGACAGAATGATGTACATCTTGGAGTCATAAATGAACAGTTACCAAGTGTTGAAATGAATGTCAGTGAGGAAACGAGCAGTAATAAGGAGGTGACAAATGGACATGTCATAATTTCGAAAAGCATTACTGATGCTAATCTGAGTCAGGTCAGTAGTGTCAGCACACCAAATCACATCAAAGAATATGACAATATTAATTTTTATGATTTTGAAGAACATAGTAAGGACATTCTGGAAATTCAAGAGTCATCAGATCACTACAAGAATGGTAACAGCAGCGAGAGTGTTAATTTTGATGCAAATGATCTTTATTCTGAGGTGTTTCATAAGCAAACAATAGATATAAGTGAAGATGCTAGCTTTTCTTTCAATGATCTTTTTGGACCCAATCTTCTGGAAGACCCTAACAGTGGAGTGATTTCTGTACCGCATAATGACAAACAGGTTGTCAAGGAAACACAACAGGTCATTCAGATCCCAGCACCTGAGACCCCTGAAGCAGTTGGTGGATTCTCTTTTCTCCAGCATTTTGAGTTGTCATCATTTTGGTTTCATGATGATCTACTTTTCCTGTTTGCAAAGTCATTGAGACAGTGGCACAATCTGGAATCCTTAGTTCTAAGAGACAATGCAATAGGCTTTCAATCCAAAGGAAAGATCTTAATTGATGCACTGATACCATTGTGTCTGAAAGGAAAATTAAAGTACCTCCGAATTGAGATAAATCCAGTTGATGATAACTTTGTTTCATTGATAAGTGAAGGCATTGGAACTTACTGCTCAACGTGCCGCTCAGGTGTTCAGACATCTCTCAGGGTACTCTATCTCTCATCCAGCAAGATAACAGCTTTGGGAGTCAGTCATTTAGCTGGAAAACTGTTAAATAAGTGCACATGCCCTCCTAAGCCATCAGAAACCTCAAAACACAGTAGAAAATTTAGGAAAAGTCTGCCTGAGCCATTGACATCCTCCAAGAGGAGGCGTCTTTCTCGATACAGTCGTGATTCTCTGCCAACTAAATTAACTGCAGATGACTCGTCATCATATGATAGCATGAGCAGCACTAGTAGTAGCAGCTGCTCTGTAAGCTCACAAGATTCAGATTCACAGGACAGTTTTTCTCAGGAATTGATAAGTCTCAAACTGACGAAATCCCAAGAGCCTCATTTTGATGGACTTCAGGAATTAACAATATGCAGCATGATAGGTGATGAAGGAGCTATCACGCTCTCCAGTGTATTAAGTAATAATAGTACTCTTAAATACTTGGCATTACCAAGCTGTGGTATACACACTACTGGGTTGGCTGCAGTCTTCAGATCTATATCAGGTACTTATTACATGCTAGGTTTAGTCTACATTGTATAGTATGTCAAAATAAGTTGCCCTACTGATTTACTGAGTGGGTGCAGACACAAACTGAACCCTTCACATTTTTCAATATCATGGTTTTATATCTTAGTTTCATGTAAGTTAGAAAGCATTAAAAATCATGTCAGAATCTCTATGTCTGAATTTCTTGGGTATGATTAATGACTTTTTTTGTAAAATGTTGATAAAATGTGAAGCTTTCACAGTTCAAGTGTCTGCCCATGGCCAGTAAAGTCCAGTTATTATAATGATGCAGAATAAATACTCTTCTTATAGGAAATGTAATGTACTTGACATGTATGTACTTAAGTCAGTGAAGGTCTTTTCTGCACACAAAGCAGAGTTTGTGTCAGAGTATTCATTCTGGGTCCTTGGACTTACATACAGCTGAAATTCAGGTCACAGTCATTTTTTGGGGGTCCCTGAGCATTTTGATGGGTTGTCAATGGAACTGGAGTAAGACCTACAGTGAGGGTAGTTATGTTTTGAAAATGTGCTTCCAAATTGGGAAAAAAATGTGGAAATTGAACATTCCATTTGTTAAATGAGACTAAGTTTCTTCAACCAAAAAACAACTTATTTTTCTAAGCTTTTGGGCTCAAAGGCCCATCATCAGGGTATAATGGTGTCAATAACCAACTAACTAAGAGTTACAATTAAATTTCATTTGTTGTTTTTTTCTTCATTTGTTTGTTTAGTTTTTGTTCATTTATTAAGTTGTTTATTTGTTTACTTTTCAGTTGCTCAATCATTTATTCTTATCAGTAATGTTGATATATTAATTCAAATTCAATATTTTTAAGGTGAATCCAGTCGAAAATGCAATAAAACTCTGAGAACTTTGATTCTTAGAGAGAACTGTTATGAGCCTTCACATGACAACAGTCTATCTGTTCTTCTTAAACATGGAAAACTTACAGAATTAGATATCAGTTTCTGTCGACTTGAAGGTAAGATGGTGTATGTAATGGAGTTGTGTCATGATGATGAACAGTTGGATGGTAGTGATAGAGGAAATCAGGGATCTTGGTGGGTAGTTTTACTTCTATTTGGGGGCCCAAGTGCTGATAACAAAATTAATGCCAACTAAATGGTTGGTAGGCATATTCCAAAAGCATGAAAAATATTGGAGGGAGTAAAGCCCCTGGAGCCCATTCTCTCCGTGGTCACTGGTAATTACAATCATCAACAATAGGAGCTAATATACTTTTATAACTGTAAATTAATCATTTTGCAGTTCTCAGTGGTGATGTCATTAGCTCACTGGGCCTGAACTCAAGTTTAAAAATTCTCAATATTGCTGGAAATAGACTTGGTAAGATACAAAAAGAAATACATGATTGTACAAACTACCTGCCTTGGATGTTTTTAGTATAAGGGTCAATGTCTCAATATAACTTAATTTTTTCTGTGGTTGTTTTATTAGGAGATGCTGGTCTATCTGCTCTTTCCCAAATATTCAGTCAACCAGGATGTTCTTCTAATTTGACAAAGCTGGACCTCAGGTAAATGCAATAGTTATATGAAAATAGAATGTCAGTGTAAAAGTGTTTTGAGACATTGTGGGGGGGGGATGACAAACCCCTTTTTGTGGGCTGCTGGATAGAACTCTTAAGGGGCAGGGGTGTTTTTAAGCTGACATTTTTGGGAGAATGTGGTTAAAGTAATAGATTTTTTAAGAGTCTGAGGGTGTGAGGAGTAGAAATGGAGTCAGGAAGGGATGAGAGGAATATGTGCAAATCCATAGCCAGACCATAACCAGACCATATGCAGGGAGGTACAAGTTTGTTGAAAAACCATTTTGGGAGCAAACAAACAAGTAGTGAATATTAATTAATAAACTAGAAAGAGTAATGGACTGCCTAAACATAAAGATAATTTGTGTAAAATGACCATTTGATATAACTTACTTTAACTTAATAATGTTTTAGACTGTTACTGACAATAAAATAGGTGTAAAATATAAAATAATGTAAAAGTAAAACTGAATCTGTTTTGAGATAGGGATTATTAACAGGTGACACTTGTGCTGGTTTTGGAGTATTGACAAATAACAAATAAAATAATTTTTAACAATTTGACAGTTACAACCAAGGCACAGCAGCTTCCATCAGCACCCTTGCATCAGCGCTACATAAATTCCTACCAAAACGACTTGAAGAAATCAACCTGGCTGGTAATTTCTTGGGTTCAAGTGTCAGCAAGGTAGTGTCCTGTATTCGCCCACTGGTGAGGAATGTATTTGCAGGCAACCTGGATAGTAGTACGATATATGCAGATTATATTAGCCAGATGTGATCAGCTGCCAACTTCTCACTTCTGGTTAATTCTGTATCACAGTACCTTATTACATCTACCCCTAAAGATAGAGAGGAGATGATTAGGATTTTAGAATCACCCTCCAGTCCCTCTCCTCTACCCAGTCTTACAAAATAGTTATATTCTGTGGTTAGGTATAATCACGTTTCTATAAATTTGAATACATAGTTTACATTGTGCCATCAAGATTCAGATAATCACAAAAAGACTTACTGTCAGTATTTCAGTCATGGGTTATAGGTCACATTAAGGCAATGTGATATAGCAGTTTCAGACTGAAGATACTCATGCTCTCTGTGTGGGTGGGCCTAGTCTAATGGAGTATGGATATGGTATTTTTATTCTAACTCGGTACAATGATTGTTTTTTAAAGCCCTATGCTTTTTGTGATTGACACAATACTCCAGTTTCAAGTTCTCTTTAATTTGCTCAGCCTTTGCCTTGATTTTGCATACACTTAGGGACAAAACCCAAAGCATTTTATTGTTAATGAATTTCATATTTACCTCACCACAAACTGTTAGTAAAACTATAGCATAATTAATAATATGTTACTTGCTATTGAGGCTAGGGCTGAACAGAAGAGAAATCGAAATTGGAATAATTAATAGGTTTAGGTTTATTACTGGGCTATCTCTGCCAAGGATACATTTAATTATAATTATGTAGTACTAAAGAGTATACTCCATGGGTCCTGAAGGGGTTTCCACTTGCCAGATTTCGTCAAAATTCCAGTCAGGGTGGTACATTTTGAGGGAACCCAAATCAAATGTTAGTGAATAATTCTCTTCTTAGTTTCTATGTGACCTAAATCCAAGTCTAGAATATAAAAAAAATTCCCAAATCCCATTCCTCCTCTTCAAACCCTTTGTACTGAATGAAACTGCATGTATCTTCATATCTCAAGGATAGCTAATAGATTTGTATGTTTTATGACTGTACAAAATTTACTGTAGAGATGCATGTTGTGCAATGACTGACACTCCAATAAAACAGGGGGAGGGAGACTCCTTTATAAAAGTATTGGGAATGCTGTAAAATTTTCAATTTTGATGCCCCCCTGAAACACCAGTAGGCCCTTGCCTAACAGATTTTTAACTCCTAAAATACTGAACATTGATGAAAGTTTTGTTACTTTGATGTCAATTGCAAAGTTGTCATTTATTATTAAATATCAAAGGTATTTTCTTCCATGCCAAAAATTGGGATAAAATTGGGAAAATGTTACCAAAACCAGTAATGGGATATCCAATTTTCCCTGGGCATTATTTGGTATATTTTTCAAAAGATAATTATATATATGTCCTGCTACTGGGTTTGCTATCATTTCTTCATTTTGCTTCAAATTTGGAAATTGTGTATGCCTCTTTACATGCTAAAGGATACAACACCTGTAGGCATTAAGTAATTAGTGGACTTCAGTGGACTCCATTTCAGTAGCCCCATTACCACCACTACCAACAAAAAATATCCTTGAGCATTCCTGATACATTTACTTGGGCATGATACCATGCATGAATGGTTACAGTTATCAGTTCTGTTTAACAGTTTCATTAATCTACTCTTAAATTTTTTGCATATGATTTGTGTTCAATTTTCTGAACTTATAGGTTTTTAATAATTTTACAAATGTTCAGTGTAGAGTTTTTTTGGAACTCTAACTGACAAATAATTATATACATTTTTAATTGGCTGCCTTTTTCTGAGAGACCAAGCATTGTGTATAATTGTATGTGGTTAAGCTGCAGTACAAACATTTATTGTTCATCATCATGATTTTCTATGGTGTTATTTCTGCTAAAGGTATGGCTAGACAATGATGCACTCTCTACCAGAAAAGGCCAGTGAGAAAAAGAAATTATTATTACAAATAAATTATAGTCATAACATTTGTAACTTTAGGCCTTCATTAAAACAGTATCACATTTTAGTGGATTCACATTGATTGACCATTTTCCATACATCATTTCACTGTTCAAGCACAAAGCATTCCATTGAAGGTGTGAAGTACAATTTTGAATAATCCTTTAAAATGACCTTGCAGCCTCGACTGAATGCTTTGTTTTTGACCAGTGAACCCATGTATGGAAAGTGGTCAATTTATGTAAGTTGGAGTGAAGTATTTACACATTATCTTGGAAATGGCTTTCCTCCAGTTATATTTGTAATGTGACCCTGTAGTTAATTATGCTGTGGCTAAGGAGTCATAGTTATATTGTTTTTATCCTCACAAAATTGCTCCACCATACACAAATGGAATGTCAATATGGTGTCCAATTTGAATAACTATTCTCAACTTTTACTAGCCTCATGTTCAAGCAAACATAAAAGTGTTTTCAAATGTATGAGAAGTTACCGTGAGTCCAGAACAATAGTTATTCAAATTGGACACCACATTGGCATTCAGTGTATTAAGCAGTTAGTTTTTATTTTTACCTGAAGATGACCTAGATTTTCTTTTTATGAACTGTGACATATGTCAAGAATGCAGCAATATTTCTATTAGATCTTAAATTATGGTAATCAATTGCAATGGGCTTTGCAGTGCTTAGCTTTATACTTTTAATCCCATTATGGTTTATTAGAGTGCATTTAATAATCAGCTAACATTTGATTACTAGAGGTTTAAATTAAAGACATTGTATTATGAGTGACAATAATGTAATAGAACATGATAAATGTGGATTGTTAATGGTAAAATCCAAAATACACTAAAGTTCTTGTTACTAGTGGATATTTTTATGAAGCATGCATGAAATAAATTTGTTTATAGCTGAAAGAATTATATTATTGTTTTCATTGTTTGAGAAATTTTCAGCAACTGTCTAGTGGTAAAGGTAGGCTCTTTTTTTTGTGGGTACTTTCCACATAAATTATCCAACCTCTTCCTCCTGTTCAGTGTTTGTTTTAGGGACCCAGAAACTTTCGGAATAGAGTAATGTCTGATACAATACATTGTCAGAAGAGGAAAAAACAACCTTTAGTAAAGATCCTTTTGTGTGAAAGATCCAAAATTTCACTTTTGGTTGTTGTTTCACAAAACAAACTCATTTGAAACATTGAGCAGTTGAAATAAATCAATTCAAAACTGTGGCAAAATCATTGGGTGGGCTAGTCCCCTAGCTCTGTGATCTCTGTGTTCTAAGTTTAAAAAGAGACCTTTTAAACTCATCCAACAAAAAAATGTATCATTGAGGTTTGGAACAAACACAAAACTGGGTCCTCAATGTAAATATTCAAATAAGTTATGCCCTTAAATTGTATTTGGAAGTGATCATTCCTTCATTCTGATAATTTTTTCACTTTATACTGCAAAGTTAGTTCCCTATTTTTTATGTGCTGGTCTTCACTCATAACTACTTTTCTTTTTTTCTTATTTCATTTCACTCTGCTTTCTCAGTGATTATTCTTAGTCTTCCAAGCACTGAAACCTAAAAAAGACTTTTCCCTTTCTTTTTGTTTTATGTATGGGCTTTATTGAAGAAGCTTTTTAGTTTTTTTCTTACATTAAAATAATTTTGCTCTTAAAAAAAGCAATTTAATGAATACTTTTAAATCAATTCATAAAAAAGAAAATAAATGTGTAAGGGGATTTGCATTAATGAGTTGATATTGACTTCTTCATTTTCATTTACAATTTCATCCTATTTATCATCATTTTTCATATAATCATATTTTAAAGTTTAATTTTTCACACAGGTATAAAAAGCCCTGGCTTGGTGTTTAGGAAAATGCCTATCCCACATAATATTTATTCCTCAAATTACAAGCCTCAATAATTGCAATAGGCCACTTCTGAGATATGCTTCGCTTGTCAAGTACAAAGGTTTGAGTATGAGGTTCCATGCTAAATGCTCAGTGATTCATGACAACTGAAATGAATAAATTTAATTTAGCATGGAGCCTTGTAGTCAAACCTTTTTTGTGACAAGCAAAGCATATCTCTGAAGTGGCCTATTTTTTCCACAGAATATTGTGAAACATTTTGTTGAAGTTAAAAGACTGAGAAGTTAAAAGATTTTGATTTTCAGTTAAAGCTGGTAAGGCTGCTTCTGTTTCATCACTGACAGTGACCTTAATACAGCCAAATAAAACTCCAATATGAATCACAATTAATTGCTTATATAAGCAGAATGTACGTAAGATAACTTCACTTTTTAAAATGTCACATAGCATTTATTCCCCCTGCATAAACTATGCATGGTTGTAGTAAGGAAAAATTGCTAATTCATCTAAATTTTTGGCAAATCCTGCAAAGATCCTGCATACCATTTAAAAGCAATGAAAGACATGACTATGAATATTTTGAAATAGAACATAATTCATTTTCTAATACAGTTATGATTTTAAATTCTGAATATTTTTCGGCCGTGAAAACTAATATCAATGCTTTAAATGTAAATTCAAGCCTATATTGTTTAAATAGGTCTATTCTTTCTGAAAAAAAAAAAAATTTTGAGCTTAAAAATATAATTGAAGATTTTTAATATGTTTACATGCAAAAGTGAAGGTCAAAGATAGACATTCCTCCAAAATTAATATTCATTTGTTCTGAATGTGTATTTAAGAGTGTTAAATAAGTCCTTTTTTGGTATAGAAAATGAAAATCCAATACCACCAATTTTATTGACTTCAAACTAAGAGGGCCCTGAATTATTAATAATGTGGCACATGTGGGTTAAAAGAAGAAGATAGTTTTGTCAATATTTACAAGTGTAACTATAGAAACAGAAAAATATTTCTATATTTTCAACCTGGAAGTCAAATATTCACAGTCAGAACATCATGATTTAAATGAACACACAAGTATCACAGAAATATGTACTTATAAGGAAAAACTGGGGAATTTTTATTTTAAGATTATAATTACAGGTGATAAGCCATTTACTATCAAGGAAAGGGAAAAAATGACGGTCACTATAAGTGTTTAGCATTGAAAGAAATATTTTGTCATTTTTCTTTTAATTTTGATTCCTTTTATCTTAGCAGTGTTTTACTACTAGCAACTTTTTGGTCTTACTATATTGCTATGTAAAATTAAAATAGTCTTTTGAAAATCTTTTATTGTTCAAGGGATTGTTCAAATACAGATTATACAGGCCGGTCGCTAGCCGACCTCCAAGGGGGGTTCGTTTTTGCACTATTACGTTCTTTATCCATTCAGCTTTTCTTGTAGAAATTTACGAGTAAAAGGGGTAAAGAGGAGGGGGGGGTTCGTTCGAACCAACGAACCACCCTAGCGACGGGCATGTTATACTAAGTATTCATGTAAACATTAGCTTCTTACAGTGAAATCATTATTGAAGGTATATAGTGCAGAGTGCATACCAGGAAGTGGCCAAATGCCCAATAAAAGTATTTTTCATCTTTCTGGTAAAAGAGATGAAAACCTTACAGTTCAACATTTGTACGTTTTTAACCTTTACACTTGTCCACTGGAGGTGAAAATCTGCACCAAGAAAATTAGCACCATCCGTGACTAAACCATCAAACTAGTGCTTTTGTTTTCGTACCTTCATACAAAAGAATTGCACATTTTAAAATTTGTTACAAAGATCGTGAATTTATTACTAGAGAGAAAACAAGTGTGGCACTCGGTACGTTGCCCATTCATTCATTCATCACGTTTATCCATCTTATTACAGTTAGGAGTGCCAGGAATAGCTATTTTTAGAACCAACGAATCAATTCACAATGCAGGAAGTCGTAACTGTCATTGCAGTTCTTGGAAAAAAGAAAAACAGGAATTTTTCGTGAGCTGTATGTGGTCACAGTTACAGGAAATACTCGGGGCGTTTTTGAGTTGTCAGATTGGCAAAGGAAGTAATTGGACGTGACAATCGTATCGTATACGATCGCATTAGTTCGCACTTTAACAAATTCCGGTTTCATATTTCAATTCCTAATAAGGAAGAACTGGGAAAAGTCCCTCACCATTTGCTTTCGATTTATAGCAGTTGATAAGACTATGAAAGCAGATTAAACAAATAAACCAAGTTCAATTCCAGTCTTCTTTTATTAACGTATTTTCTTGTAATTTAATTCATACCCACCGATAGTAGATATGGTTTTCAAACATGCCTCATGTTGACATTGACTAACAATAACAAATAAAAAAGCATTTTCGAAGCGCCTTTGTGAACTGGATTTACATATATTGTCTCGTGATTTTATTGAATAAATAGATCAACTATATACTTTCCTTTTAAACCATAAATATGAAGTATTTCTTAGCATAACTGACCTGAGAAATACATATCTTTATAACTATATTTGATATATTTCTCATAACTTAAAGAGAAAAATTAAACCGATGTTTTCAACTGGTTTTCTTACAGCATTGAAATGGTTTTTCAAGAATATTTATACGGTATTACATCTCTTAGAAAATACTAGCAGTATTAACTGAATCACCTTAACTGAAACATTTGATCATTTCTCTGGTCAACAGAGATCTTGAAATACCTGATTTCAAGATAGAACTTGTTTCTTTCAATTAAATAACGTTTCTTTCTTTTTCTCGTTCTTACAATAGAGCATGTTTCGAGCCCCTTCGAACGTGCTCTTGGCGTCACGCACCTGTTGCTCTAAACAAACCGAGAATCTACAAGAAAGTTTACATCTTGTAAAGCAAGCACAAGTCCTTCTTGCTTAATATGTGTTTAGGCTAGATCGCAATTGCCACCAAAGCAAGGCTTGACAGATAAACAACTTCTCAAAAGCCACGATTTAATTACAATTCTTACGAATTTTGATTAAGATATACTTGACACCCTCCATGAATGTGTTTCATAACTTGTTCTTTCAACTGGCAAATCTGTTTCCGTAATTCCAACGCTTCATTCTGTAGTCCTGAGTTTTTCTCTTTGAGTTCATTCACTTTTTTCTCAAGGTCAGCTTCTTTTTCTAGCTTTCTACGTCGGCACTTTGAAGCAGCGAGACGATTTCGGAGCTTTTTTCGTTCGCTTTTTACAGCTTCCTGTAGGTCTAAGTCGATTGGAGGCAGAGGGGGTGTGCCAGGAACGACCTGCAAGGAATCTTCTATCTTCACTTTACTTAATTGACTCTGACTACCGTAGGTAAAGTTTGTGGTAGCATTTTGAAACTGCGTAGGAACATTCAAAGTGATCCCAGTGTTCTGAAACTGTGGAAAAATCTGTGAAGTAACACTACCAGAGCGTACAGATTCAAGCGGAAGTTCACCAGTTGATATCGTAGACAGCGTGTTTGAAGGATAACTTCGAGCTGTGTTCAAACTCTCTGCACTAGATACTAGCATTTGTGTCGCCATAGGAATAGTAGAAGACTCCAATGAAACTGGGGCTTGGGTAAATACAGGTCTTGTGGGAATCCCAACGCTTGAAGTCGTTTGATTTTGAGGTAGAGCATTTGTAACGCCGTTAGTAGATTCACCCGGTGGACCTTGCTCCTGATGAAGTTTCTGAAGAGCTTCCAGGAATCCTCTAGCGTATAGTTCTTGTTGCTCTGTTACGGTTAGGTTCGTGTTTGAATTCTTCTGTCCCTGTGGTGTTGGAGTAACAAGGGATCCACAATTCAAGATCAATTTTTCGAGTTCCGGTGAAGCTAACTTGAGTAAGTTCAAATCCGGCGAAGTAAGAATTGAGTTATCAAAAGGGTTTTGGCTGCGAACAGTGCTGTTCAGGTCGAGTTTCATAGCTGTTTTATCGTACATCGTGTGTTCAGATGAAGAATCTATTGGCATAATCTCGTCCTCGTAAAAAGGGACGTCCATTCAATCCAACCAGTCTCGCTAAAAGAACTTTTATAACTTCCGAATCAGCTGTGCTGAGTGAAACGATGTTCTACACTTGATTAAACCATACTTTTATCCACTACGCGTTTTCAAGATATACTTGGGTTAATTTTGTGTATGATGTAATGCGATTTCTGATTGGTTACCTTGTTTAATTATTCAGAGTACTCGATTTTTGATTGGTCAGTCTGGATTGGTGCGTCTCCCATGGGATTTTTCATGTGACATCTCGAATATACCGATGACGTATTCTTCAAAACACGCCGTAAACAAAAGCGTATTTCCAAGGACAACGAGATAGCGCGAATTTTCCCATCGAAAATCGAATGTGTTTTCCATTAAATGTCGAAGTCACGTCCTTGGAAATAGTTTATTATACTAAGATCGATACTTTTTGTACCAAAATGCCTGAGTTTATTTCGATTCCATGGCAAAATCAAGAGATCTCCTCAAACTAGATCGAGGATATTGAAAAAGACTGAAATGCGAGATGAAATCCGTAGATTTGTCAATTGTTTGACATTTCAATGCTGTAATCGTGCCAGAAAATTAAAGGTTTTAGTTCACGATATGACACAGCAAGTTTCTGTACGACTGCTCAAGTGTTTCTTCTAAATTTCTGCTGATTTTACTAAAAATATAACCAAAGCCTACGCTCATGTGAACTGTGTGTTGAAACGTGACTTGCACAAATTAATTAGCGTAACAAAGCAAAGCGACGTATTGTACCCCACCTTCTTTCTACGTCAATCAAAAATTTGCAATGCTAAACATGACAAATTCCGGAAACGGAACTTATCAACCAACAAGCTTCGATGGTTTCCTATCTTGTGAGATCCTGTGAATTATTGCTCAACCGGAAACAAATCCTTAAACATGGAAGTGCATATATGTGGAAACGACTCTCTTTTGTCTTCTTTTTTCCTGTAGAATGTTTTTTCTTGTGAATTATTTTAACTTAGTAGTGCTTTCGCTAGTTTGTAATTACATTTTTTATAATTTGTTATATTTGGGCCTTTTGAATCTGTGAATTTGACCCCGATACAAGGGTTCCAAGAAACAGAAGAACTCGAAGGCGTTTAACAGATTTTAGATTAGATTTCAAGAAAAAGTTTTTCTAAATTTGATCGGTCACACTTTGGCGCCAAAAACAGGACACGCGCGCGCCGTCTTCGACTTTTGGCGGGAAAGAATCTCGACCTGTACACTTTCGTTTAAGGAAGCCTCAGTGGAAGCCTGTTTTCGGTCTATTAGTTATGTTTTAAGATTGGCTTGGGAAAAAATCAAAAAGATAACAATAAAAAGTAATGGCAGGTGTTTCTCGAAGCCATGCGTCTTCAAATGATCTAAAATCCAACGAGTTAAGAAATGGAAATGCATTTTTTACTCCAGGACAGCGTACACAAACGACCGGTTCTTTAATCTTTCAACAGAGCACAGATAATAGTGCTAAACGACAATTTACCGGGAGTTCTAGTTCTTTTCCTGAAAGAAAAAGAGTTTCAGTCTTTTCAGATCCTTATTTAGTTTCAAATGCGAGTACATCGTCAATCAATAGACCAGAGCAAGGGCTTGATCAAGGTTTGTGCGAGAGAGACATCACTTTGCACAAGAATAAAAATGGCCCTTTTGAAGAAGATGAAGAAGACGAGGAAAGTGTTAAGGTAATTAACTTTTAAATAATTTAAGCCTAGTTTTCTTCATTTTTTGTAAGCTTTCTTCAGGAGTTAAGCTTACGTTGTTTATTAACTTAACTTAAGATTATATATCAAAAATTGGCTAAGCTTAATTCTCCTTACACCGAACTTACTGAAATTTTCCCTTACTACATTGTTAGCGCTTTGAAATATTTATATCCCTACTTCTTGCACTTTAGACTGTTTTATCTACTGTGTGGAGTGGAGGAAAATTGGGTGTGGCATATTATGATACGAACTCAACACAGGTCAGCTTAATGATGGATATCGTGGAGACAAATGACTTTGAAATTTTGAAAAGGGGTTAGTAGAATCTGAAAACATCACAATTTTCCATTCATTCTTCGTTTCGTAATAGTAACAAAAACTGTTTATTAATATAGATAATTTTTTAACATTTATTATACACTTAATTTTCAACAGTGAAAGATCAGGTCAACCCTGATATTATAATAACAAGTTCAAAGCAAGATGAAAGATTTCTGGCTATACTAAGAGGAATAGGTAAAGTTATGTGGCATTTTGATTTAATTTTTCTTTCATTTCCTTCACTTACTAACAACTGGGTAGGTACTCATACCTGTAAACTGTCATGGTCTTTTTTTTTACATTATAAAATCTGAAATCTGACTTTTTCTCAAAATGAAATAACAGAGGGAGAAAATAATGAAGAGACGATGTTTAAAACAACTGAGGTTGAAGTTCTTCCAACTATCGATTTTTGTAAGTATAATTGGGTATAAATAATGTTCATTAATTTTCTTGTCTCTTGATACCTTTATTTTATTAATATTGGCTATACTATCTATTGTCTTACCATTAGCGCTAGAAGTATGCAAGAGACGTATTGTTTCTATCAATGGATTGCCAGGAATGCCTGAACACTTTAATGACATGGAAAGAAATGTATTCTTTAGTTCCCTTATCCCTTTTGACAATATAAATATGGTAAGTTGTTATAAACTTAGTTTAGCAATGCTTTTGGCATGACTTTTCATTTACTTGGTATCTAGATAATGTCGTCACACCTTGTCGAACAATCATCCCTAGTGGAAATGAACGCAGAGTAGTTTAACCGCCCACCTATCCCGGCCAAGTACTTTGTGTGGGTGCTACCTGTTTCTTTTCCCGTATGAAGAAGTTTTATCAAAAAATACAAAATTATAATTCAATTCCTCTGTGTGACCTTTGTAGGTTCGTGCAGCTGGTGCTTTGATTAAATTTATTGAGAAAAAACGATTTGGTTTGGAACTTGAAGACCTTGATGTACATGTTCCCATCTTAGCACTAAAGGTCTTTTCCTTGTAAGTAAAAGGCTATTTGACAAAAGAACAGAAATATATGAATAACATATCTTTAATACTAAATAAAATAGCAATGCCAGTGCTTGTTTTATCTCAGTCCGTTTCCTGCATTCATTCTGTGAAGTTAATTAGCTGTTGTCCTTGACCTTTAACACTTTTGAATCATAGGAAAGATATGGTGATTGTCGACGATAACACTTACAGGTGGGTTATTAGAGAGTTTTTTCCCCGTGGTTTTGTTTTTTTTATCCGAATGACATTCACCTGATGATGTATACCTGAGTCATGTGACATGAGCCAGCAATTAAAAAGAATGAAAAAACACGGGAACCGGAGTGGGGCGGGGGTGCCTAGGTGGGACTTTCCACACGGAAAACTATAATTTTAGTATCCTTTGATAATGATGTTCATATTAAACGTGTCTTGCTCTTGATCTTTCTTAAACGCAGTGCTCTTCAGTTATTTAGAAAAGAGTCACACCCATCAGTTTACAAGCAAGGGACAAGCGCTAAGGAAGGACTCTCCCTTTTTGGTAATACTGCAACTGCTCATTCAACAATTAACTGAATTCGTATTTCACTGGTCACTGCCTCTGCTAAAGAATAGAATACCATGTATTTTGTAAAATATTCATTAAAAATTTTTTTTTGTCGGGAAAAAAGAAAAAAAAAAAAAAAAACCGAATGATAGGAACACTCTTTTCTCGATATCACAGGTGTTATGAACAGGACACGATCATCTCTTGGTAGTCGTTTATTAAGGTCAGGTAACAAAATGCCACTGGAAAACACTTTTAAACACTGTCATGTTCAGCTAGTCTTGTCAGTGCTCGGCAAGCCAAATTCTGATGATTAGATTCACTGCCCCTTTTTATCGTCCGTTGTATTACAACTACTTTTTCTTCTTCTTTGATTCCTTTTAAACAGAATATGGTTTATGCGTCCCACTCGGAACATAGAAGCTTTAAGTCAAAGACAAAAAGCCATCACTTTTTTTATGTTTCCAAGAAATCAAGAGCTCGTATCTTCTTTACAAGATTGTCTGAAGAACATAAAAAATATATCCGTAAGATTACATTAAAATGAGGGCAAAAAATGGTTATTTTTTTGTCATTCTTTAAGCCCAGTTGGTTTTTAGGCCGACATATGATTGAAAAGTGCATGCTTCCGTAAAAGGATCGACGCAATGTCGTTCTAGCACACCTGCTGCGACAAATAGCATCACGTATGACGTAGTGAATCGGACTTTGATCGATCGGACTTGGTTCGTTTCCGATTAAGTTTATTTCGTCACGATAACACTACGTCTACGTCTGAAAGCAGTGACGGCGATGAGGGAGCCGCTGTCAAAGCACCGAAAACAATATTCAAATGACTCTTTTAGCAAATATTTACCTATTTGAAGTCTTATAATTCAGATAATTTTGATCTTATTTGATTCCTCTAGTACATTTTTGTTGTTCTTTTTAAAAGCTGTTTTTGGCTGCTTTCCTAGTTTAATATTTCCCTCCTATTTCTATCATGACTCTATTTCATTGAGATGCTCATCCATTCATTAAGATAGTTTATCATTCTGTAATAACAGAGAATACTCAGTAGAATGAAGACAGCCCAAGCATCTGTAACAGACTGGCAAGCTCTTTACAAGGTTATAAGTTGGATATTCTAATTTTACAATGAATCAGTTTATGATTTTGACTCAGTATTGCTTTTCATTATGATAATTATAACTTTTACTAACAAAAATTTGGTAATAGAAGGAGAATAGAGGAGAACGCGACATTTGACTCTTAACCCTTTTTGTAGAGTTATTCACAGTTACTATTGTTTGCACTGCATTTCACCCTTCGGTGCCCAGTGCGACGTTTCGACAAACTAAGAACTTTACACCAGCTTTTACTAAACTTTTAAATAAATTAATGTTTAATTTATTTATTTATATTCCTATTTTACATTGTAAAAAGCTGTCGTCGTCACGAAAGAGGATTCGACGATAGAAGATAGGTCATTCCAAACCATCTTGTTGAGAAACGATGCAAATGACAGCACCAAAAATGGCTTCCCACGTTTGGCATTGAATGCCTCAGCGATCAATCTAATGACAGAATATGCATGATCATATTAACGCAGACCTAGATCTTGAAACGACCTGACATCTATGTCTAGCTTTTTTTCTTTTCTTTTCTTTTTATTCGTTGATTAATGAAAATCGGTTCAAACTATTTTAATAAGATCTGTAAGCTTTTAAAATAACAAAATAGGAATAAAATATAAAAAATTAGGGCAACTAAGTTCATTACGACGTCACATATCATCAATGGATGAAACACATTAGAAAAATCCTCCCATTCCTTTTGTAACAAACGTGGGTTAGAAGACTTTAGACTTCTAGACTTTAGACTTCAGTTTTATTCGAAATCGATTCTAAGTCAAAGATTTTTCTTGCATCATAGTTATTTATGACGGTTGTTATTGATTTTGATCCGTTAAATAATAAAGCGACTTTCAGTTTTGAAGCAGGTTAAAAATATGGCAGCAAATGCCGATGTGGACCTATTGTCCTTAAGAAAACAAATTACAGATAACATATTAAACTAATTTAATAACTAATTTAGATTAATGGATGAAGTACAATAATGAATGGACGGTATGGAAAAAGATTAAAAGTATGAATTAAAAAAATCATAATTGAAGTATCGCAAAAAGAGATTTTGTCCATGCTCTTAGACTTTTTTTTTTTTTTTTTTTTTGTGGTTAAACCTTAAGTTTAAGGTGGTGCCTTAAAGGATGGAAAGCTAGGTATGGCTTTCAATTGGACAGGAAAACTATTCCAGACAATGATAACCCGATGGGTAAATGAGTCATTAAGTGCTTTGGACTTAGAACGTATAGTAATATTTACACAGCCCTCTCCTGCTGGCAAATCGAGTCATCCGAGTAACATCCGAACTAGTGCGATTAACTTCGTCTAAGAATCGTGGATCGAGAATTTGGCACGTAGTAATTTATGCTAATTCCCATAGAACAAAGGGTGGTTAGTTCGATAGTTTACAAAGCTTTCAGGAATTGACTACTTTCACATCCCATAATGCTTTGCGTTTTGGGGGACAACTGGAAAGAAAATTGTTCGAAAATTCAAAACTTTTCATACAGATGTTGAGTATATTTGCTATTATCATTGAAAAATCGAGGAGGATCAAAAGTTTGGTGTTACAGACAATGTATGGACTTACGAAAAGATGTCTTGACATTTAATCATAAACCTGTTCCAATTTCTTTCTTTCTGGTTTTTGGTAATTCTGATAAACCTGTCAGTGTTTTTAGCTTTTTTTTTTTTTTTTTTTTTTTTTCTTCTTTCATTCTAATTAATCTACAATGTGATATTTACGATTTTATCTCGTTTTGCCCCCCCCAAAACGCAAAGTATTATGGTGATGTGAAAGTGGTGAATGCTCACGAGCAACATTGGCAAAGAGTCGATCTTCGAGTAGGTAAAGGTTATGATTTATGATTTTAGATTGCAACCTACAATAGGGCAAAGTTTGATACGGAACTATTATTTATTCAATGTTAATGATAAAAAAGGGAAACCCTTTCATTTGCTAGATGCGAAAATTCTAAACATTCAATCATTTATTATTATTATTATTATTATTATTATTATTATTATTATTATTATTATTATTATTATTATTATTATTATTATTATTAAAAATACTTGGGTTTTGTTTAGAAGCAAATTCTTATTCTTATAATTCTTCTTCTCCTTCTCCTCCTCCTCGTCCATTTTTAGACCGTGTACAACGCCGTTTATATAGCAGACTTATGCAGAACCATCCCTTCAGATATCACTATAGCAACCAAGGTAATATTCATTGTATCACTAAGCAAAAATCTGATTAGTTAATCCAATTATAAGTCAATTAGCATTAATATTAAACGCGTTGACGGCTGTGCCACATAAACCTGTCTCCCTTAGTTAGTTACTCTTACTTACTACCACTGACTCACAGAAAAACAGTTATTCATGACTTATTATGTTCCTCCTCAAAAATGGGATAATAAGAACTCTTTACACCTACAGGTGAGAGACCACTTTACCCAAGAATTACCACGCGTCGCCGACCTCATCAATAAGATTGTAAGTCTGTTGTGAACGGATATAGGTCTAATTCCGAATCACACGTTCAGACGTTCTGACGGGCGGGTATATTTGACCCAATGTCAGTACACTGAAAGGGAAAGAGAAAGAGAAAAAATGGCAAATGATCAAAATAAAAAAAATTAAAGAAATGCAGGAAGGAAAGAAAGAGAGAGAGAATGAGAAAAAAGAATGGAAGGAAGGAAAGAAGGAAAGAAAGAAAGAAAGAAAGCGAGAGAAAGAGAAAGAGAAAGAAAGAATAGAAGGAAGGAAAAGAAAGAAGGAAGGGAGAAAATGTGTGAGAGAAACTCATGCTTGTTAAAATGATGGTCCCTGAATGCAAGCCAGATATTCATATCGAAGAAAGAAAAAGAAAGAAAAAAACAAAGAAATTTTAAACTGATTCAGATCTGAGTTAATTGGTTTAGTCTTATTTTTGAAAAAGGTCGATTTTGAAGAATCACTAGAACAAAATCGCTTTGTCGTGAAGCCTGGCGTGGACCCTGTACTCGATGAAAGTAAGTCTAGTATGTTATCTTTTTCAGTCTATTTAAAGAATACAGCTAGAAGCAAGGGTGGATACAAAGGGAGGCTAATAGAATGTTTCATTCAACGGAATAAATTTGTACCACCCCTTTTACTAGTACAGTTTGTTACAGTGGTTTGCACTTTGCACTTGATGATTATCCAATAGCATGTGTCTGAGATGAACTTATAGCGATTATATAACAAAAGTTCAAAGAGCAGTGAGTATTTTTGTAGTTCTTTTAAGATGTCTACATTTTCAGTTCCAATGCAATCATTTAATCGAGTAAAATGAAATCATCTTGTCATGATAAGTTGAGGGCGAGCGTCCTGAAGTAACGGGGAAATGAGAATTGGAAAAAAGGAGTTTGTTGCTCCAGAACAGGTCGGAAAGGAATTTGAGCCATTAACAATGAGAAATAGAATCGATACTGCCTCATGGCCAATGAGAAATGGATTTTATCAAGTTTAATATATACTGGCTGGGAAATTAGATGGTGACCACTCTTCAGAACTATGTGGTAAAGGTGTACTTTTACACAAAATACATGATTTTTTAATGTGTTGACTTTTGGAAAACTTTATGCGTTATAGAAAAAAGGACTTATAATGGCCTTCCAGATTTCATGACCAAAGTTGCACGAGAGGAACTGAACAAACTGAAATCATCGATCACAGAGTGCAACGTGATCTATTTACCTCAGGTAAACAAGTAGTAAGTGGAACTATTCCAAGGGTTGGGGCTTAGAGTAATTATAATAAACAAAATCTAATAGTCAAATCCCAACAAAAGAAAGCAGTAAAACTGTGTCTACTAACCTCTATTAGAATAATAACTATTTCAAGGGTGTAATCACTCTATTCAGCTACCATCCATTAAGAATACCACCCCTTCTTCAATGTTTTTTGAACTGAATATGCCTCGCCAGACCCTTATATGCCGGAAACTGGGGCAAATGTAACCTTGCGTTAGGCAGCGCTTATATACGTACATCTATTTCAAAAATCTATTTCAAAAACGGTGTCGCGATCAGAAGCGACAAGTAAACCAAGACCTTAAAGGATACTGGTTTAAACTCATAATAGGCCATTTCCAAGTTCTCAAAAATGATGCGTGAAGGCGAGGCTTCGTGCGAAATCACACTTTGTGGCGTGAAACGACTGACTTGTTCTGTTGTCATTCTTTTCTCTATGAATTGTTTGCGATTCACTCGTAAAAATAAACTTTTAAGCAACGGAAAAAATCAAAGAATGTCAGTCGTTTTGCGCCGCCAAGCGTTTGCACGAAGCCTCGCCTTCATGCATCATTTTCGAGGACTCGGGAATGGCTTATTAATTTTTTCCGCAAAAATAATAATTACTATAGCAGGTGCAGTTTGTCTACAGTTTTGGTATTGTATATCTATTGTTCATACGACCTCTCACGCACGGTGAAGACATTAATTGCAATTAAAAAGTACCGACCTCCCTCGCGGTCTTCGGGTTGCTGCTTGTCGCCTCTTGGTGACGACAACGTTTTTGACATAAATAAGTCTATATTGTCGTCGGCTTCTTGGCGGATCAAATTTTCTGAATTCTCCAATTGTAACAATTAGTGCACTTTTATCATGTTTTATCACCTGCACCCAATCATAAAAATCCCAGGCTTGCTTAGACTCGCATGGAATTTAAGCCAACATGTAACACTTTCCTGTCCTCATTTGTAACTAACTGTAGTTGTTACCACTATTTAGCTTGGTTATTTGCTATCAATACCTCGTACTGCTGATATGAAAGAAGAAAAAGACTTTGAGATGGAAGGCCTCGAGTTTGTTGTGAGTAGCGAAAATTCAAAAGGACCTTACAGAAAACAGACTATCAAGCATATACATGCATTGGAATTCTATGTCGAAATCCTCTAAGTGATGGACTTGGAGACGTGAGGGAGGGGTTGGGAGGGGGTTGAGAAGTGAGCGAGTAGTAGCATAACATGTGTAGCGGCTCTCCAGGGGTAGAGGGAGAGCCTGGCTCTGCGGAGGTTAGTAGCTACCACTGTAGATATCTTGTCCCTTTACTTATTATTAGTCTGCCTGTCTCAGTCTACTTAGTGTATGCCATTTGCCCTTTTGTTGATGCCATCAATGGTCATAACTCGTATTAAAAGTCCAGTAATGTTTTCTTCCTTATAGTTCCTTTCCAATAACATGGTGTATTACAAGAGTGAGAGTACAAAAGGTTGGTAATCAAACAGAACACTGAACAATATATATGTAAAGCACCCTAGTTAGATATTGAATTTCACTCAGCTGATATCTTGATAAGGAAAAGTCCTCCCCGCGCCCAGCCCAACCTTCTACCCCAATGAGCCACCACCCGAGAAAAAGTTTCTTTTCTTTATTATTATTTGTCTATTTTTGTTCCAAAAGAGCTTGATCTATTGCTTGGAGATACCCAGTGTGAAATAACAGGTGAGAGATTTTTTGACAGTTATAATCTTTACAAAATTATACGAGTCTACGTGGAAGTGTATACACCTATTTCAAAAATCGTTGTCGCAGCCGAAGCAACAGTCAACACTCCAAGACTGCAAAGGATTACGGTAATTTTTCTCATAAATCATGTTTGCAGTACTGGTATTTTCCAAAATATTCGGTTTAACACCTGAGCTACCACTGCAGCTTGCCAGAAATATATGTCACAAACGCATGCAACCAAAATATGCTCTAGACGAATTAATTTTGAGAACAAGTACCGAAGTCTTGGAGTGTTGTCTGTTGCCTTCAGCTGCGACAACGATTTTTGAAATAGGTATCAATTAAACTGTTGTTATGATCGGTTCAGATCACGAGACAGCCATTATGCATCGGCTACAAAGTATCATCCTCAATCATGCTAAAACACTTCTGGGAATGATGGAATGCGCTGCAGAACTTGATTGGTAAGGTGGGGTACCGCTTCTTTTGTTTGTTTGTTTTGTTTTAAGGGTTTTGTTTTGAAGTTTGAAAACAATTTTGAATCTTATCTTTAACTTCATCTTTTAGTTTAGTTTCATTGTCTATTTCCGCAAGAGAAAGTAACTATGTATGTCCTGAGATTACTTCAGAGTCAATCCTCGACATCAAAGGTGGAAGGTACACTCAAACAAAACAGAAACTTTATCAAAACTATTATTGGCCGCCATGTTGGATTATTTAACAAAAGAAAGTAAAACTAAAACTTTTGTTAAAGTCATCCAACATGGCGATTGTGATGGTAGCAAGCAGACCGCCAATATCTTTCTTCGTTTGTTAGAAAGACTAGAGAGTGGGGGAGGCGGGGGGTGAAAGGAAAGTCATTGGGGGATTGGTCATTGGCCGGAGGTGAAATGAAAGATTATTGATAAAATTGGTGATAACTGTTGATTAAAAAAAAAAAAAAAAAAACATTTTGCTTCTGCTTCTACTCCTGATCGGTGTTATGCCAGCTTTCCGTTTTCGTCTATTTTTTTTTTTTTTATGACCGTGCATCCCCGCATCTATATAAATGGACTTGAAAGGTTATAACCACCCTCTCCTCTCTTTTTCAATCTCCTACCTCTATTGTCAATAGACCTCTTTAGCTTCGTATGCAAATTGCCCATTTCAGACCACGTGACATTCTCTTGGGAATTGTTCCTTTATGATGAACATATTAAAGTATTAACATACAAAAAAATCAACTCCCAAGAGCGACATCACGTGGTCTGAAATGGGTAAACAAACAACAAAGCTAAAGAGGTCTATTCTAATTTCTAGTCTTACGAACCTTGTTAGAAAGCGCACTTATCAATCTTGACGCATTTGCTTCTGGCTTCGAGTAAGAGGTCTTTTTTTTTGGCGATTAAAGTTTTGGCGGAAAGGCTAGTTTGTGATTCGTATCTTTATCTATTACTTTGATCATTCCAAAGACATCCCTTGCAAGAACTTTGTGTAAGCCAGTTTGTACCGAACGATACTTCAAAAGAGAAGGACAAAGGACGCATGACGATTTTGACTGGACCAAACGCCAGCGGAAAGAGTGTGTATCTTAAGCAGGTACGTTAGGCCAAAAAAGATTTAATTGCATGAGATAATTTCCGCCACTGTAACCCAATTTACGCACCAATCAATTAGTAAATGCACCATTTCTTACGTGTAACGTGATGGAATCGGCCTTTTACTTTGAGGGCAATGTTTTCTCATAGGCTCATCCAATTACGTATATTCTAAGGTGTTCCCAGGAAACAAAGAATTAAAACCCAAGGGAATGTCACCTTACATGGGAAAAGAAAAGATTATACCCACTAGGATTCATTTTAAAAGCTGTATACCCTTGGAAAAATAAATCGTTCTTGAGCAATAGTAAGCCCTTATTTCAATCATTTGTTTTCAGGATGTTATTCGAAATAATTTGTTATCGCAATGTTTTATAGTCAAATTTTATTCAGTTTTATTTGCCTACAATGTTTATAGGTAGGACTAATCGTATTCATGGCTCACATCGGTAGCTTTGTTCCAGCCGATTCAGCTGTTATTGGTGTGACAGATAGAATATTTACTCGTATTCATACTCGAGAAACTGTATCGATTGGGTTATCTACCTTCATGATTGATCTCGGTCAGGTATATTATAGACCTTTATAGAGCCTTAACCCAGTCTCGCCTAACTAGCAAAATAAGCATGACCAACATACGCAGACTCCCTCCTGCATTCCTCGTTAGCAGCACTTGTCTTTTCTTACACCTGCTGGAGAAGACCTGCAATGAATGCTTATGTCGCTAGTGAGGAGGAAGCTTTGTATGAGAATTCAATCTATGGGTCCAAAGTCTTGGATATTTGCTTAATGTGTTATAAATTGTATGTAGATTGCCACAGCAGTTCAAGGTGCGACAGAACAGTCCTTAGTTATCATAGATGAATTTGGAAAAGGAACTGCTACGGTATGTCATTCTGTAGTTCATAGCATTAACGAACGAACGAAAGGATGCGACGCAGGTTAGTAGTAATACAATGATTTCATGCTGAATAAAGTTATGCTGAATTGGTTTTTTTTTTTTTTTTTTTTTTTTTTTTTAGGTTGATGGTCTATCTCTATTGTGCGCAACATTAAAACACTGGCTGGCATTAAATGAAAAATGTCCGAGGATATTTGTATCCACACACTTTCATAGTCTTATCCGACAAAAACTGCTACCAGACACGGCTATTTTAAAATATCAGGTAGAATTAATATATATTACATAAAATATTTGATACGCTTTGATTGGTTGAAAAGGTGTGCGCACGTAAGCACACATCAGAGGCGGATTTCGTGAGCATGCTGATGTATTTCAATCTCGATCGCGCATCGTTTAAACTTCTTCCACACTATAGACCCTTTTAATAATTCCCGACGCCATTTTGAATAACTTATCGGTGACGTCAAACGCGGATAGATCGCGGATAGAACGCCTTTGTTTGGAATGGAATTATTAAAAAGGTCTATAGTCCGCCCTCTATAGTTGGACGTACGATGACGTGTTTTCTTTTGGTTAATTGTCATTTAAATTGGCAACCAAAAATCTAGTGGATCATCCAACAAAGCAATGTGACAAAACCTATTGTTAGAGTGGTTGGCACATTAACATTACAATGACAATGTTTTATTAACATTACGTCCACCTATATATAATCGTAAATAAGTTAATACTTGCAGCTGTTAATAATTCTGAGGGAAAAGCGAAGTTCCATCACCTCCTTGCATGGGACAAGGCTGAAGGCATATCTGTGTGGACTGCAAGAAGGTGTTGCCAAACGGATAAACAGTCGCCACTTTGGATTGTTTTGGATATACCGTCCAAATTGCTTCGATTTTTAAAGATTTCCATGCCCAAAAAGCTATAATGCCCAATGCTTGTAAGAGCCTTCAACGAACTAACCCCTGTGGGTGCTGTAGGGTTTTAGCAGCGATACCCTGCAATGCCACCTGATAAACGGCAAGAACTCAAAGCTGATGATTAAATTGCATCTTGGCGTTTTAATTTTTTCTTCAAATAATCACGTTAATTATTTTGTATCCCTCTCTTTGTACATAGACAACCGAGGTGATACAAGATGGGGAAGAACTTGTGTTCCTTTATCAGTTAGTAAATGGTTATGCTAACAGTAGTTACGCTGGTCACGTTGCTACTCTTACTGGAATACCCGATGCTCTTGTCAAGAGAGGTGATGAGGTAAAGAACCTTAAATCTAACCTGCTACTGAAAGCAGCACACACACCGATCAATTCCTTGGTTATTACCAATATCAAGCTTACCGCTGTCCAATCTGGCTTATTTGAAATAAGGTCTAAGCCCTACCCAGAGGGTGATCCAGCATTATCCCATCATGCACTGCGAATGATAGATAACATTTTTACATTTGAACATCTGAAATATTAAAAAAAACAATTGTGCTTAAAGTAGAATGCTTGTCCATCCTCGGTAACCCAGGGGTAAAATTCTGTTGCTCCTTTGTCGCTACCAGAAAAAATACCCCTGGGAACGAAGTCTGTTAGAGCTTGTTCCAGAAGTCGAAATTTATCTCTTTTCTAATTGGTCGACCACAGGGGGTCGACCAATTAGTATCAAGTATAGGTAGACAAATAAAATAAACGGTTAGCAGTGTCTGCTCTCTGATATTGCCATGGTTGGATTTTTGAAGCCACCGTTTGAATTTCGACTTCCGGACATTATTAAGCTCTAACAGACTTCTTTCCCTTTTTTTTTTTTTTTTCTTTTCCTGGTAGCGAGAAACGAGCTACAGAATTTTACTACTGGGTTCCCGAGGATGAATGCTTGCCCTACCTCTTAGCGATATCTATTTTCTACCAGAGTGACTGAGGTGTAACAGTATATTTTTACCCAGCGAGCCTCGCATTCAAGCATCTCAGATCAGAACGAGTTTAGTCGGGCATAAAAAAAGGTTTTATACTCATGGGAAAATGGCTGCAGCGTGAGAAAGGTCTATTAGATTACAAACACTAAAGGCGTGCAATAGTTTGCCCTGTGAGTACTAGATAGCACTAGTTAAACAATAGAAAACAATAGAATTAGCATAATTTAGCACTATTTGGTTCTATTTATGTTGCACGCGTTTAGTCTAGCTTTAACAGTTATTCTGAGTAAAATTTGCCCTTTTTTGTTTAGATATTGTAAATTTTAAATTGTAATATAGGATAATAAAGAACTGTTGTTGCTGTCGTAAGTAGACCGATCGTGAAAGAAACGTGACTATTTACTTTGTAGGAGTTGATAAAGAACAAAAGTAAACAATGGGTTTGGAGTCTACTGCTAACTATTATGCGTACTATTTTTTCACGGGTTAAATACAATCACTCTAACAACTTAGTACCGTCTAGTATTGTAAGTAGTAGAAACAATAATAAGCACGAAAAGGCACTTGGGATAGCCCTGAATCCTCCTCTGAGATCTGCCTGTTTTGTATGGGCTAAGCAGTACAGTGCTCGACCTCGTTGGGATTTGAATCCACGACTATAAGCTAGAGTGCATTATTTTCTCTTTTACATCGGTGTAGATATAGGAAATCACACAAGGGATTATTGATGGTGGCCTTTGTGGTACCATCAGCTAGTCTCTAGAGCGGACAAATCCCAGACGGTCGGGTGTCTTGATATATAACCGACCGTCCCGATATCCCTGTCTAATGATTTAACATGATCAAGTGACTATCACCGACCATCTGGGACAGTCGTAAACAGAATCGGGCAAATAGAATCATTCCTGATTTTCCCGATTATGTTTATGACCATCCCAGATGGTCGGGGAATGTCACTTCATCACGTTCATGACCATTCATTAATCGGGAATATCGGGGACGGTCAGGTATGTATCAGGATCCCCGACCGTCTGAGATTTTTCCGACATATGAAAACCACTGTTTAAACCCTCGCCTTTGATCATGCTGCAGGCATCACGAGAATTATATTGTAATTTCTCTTCTTCTATACCTATCGTATTTATTTAGGTATCGGAAATGGTCAGGTGCAATAAGCCTTTACAAAGAAAAGATACCGTGAGTTGGGAAACCCAGCAAAAAAGGTGAGACTGATAAGATTAGCACTTTATATTCAACCAAAACGTCACGTCCTATCTCTTTGTTTATTCATTTTTTACTGGGCTACCTGTGGTAGACCAGTCTAGAAATGCAGTTCGTGTCTCCGTTTTTTACTGGGCTGCCCTGTGGCAGGCCCAGTCATAATCTACCTTCGTTTTTTTTTTCCTCCACGACAAAATGACAAAATTGCGCAATAGTACCCAGTGGTCCTCTGCGGTCTTAGTCACTGTAACAACGCTGCTGAACTCCAATCAATTACGTCGTACTAAACAGCTCTATTGCGCCACTAAAGCCAGATTTTACATCGAAAGGGGCTGAAGAACCAAAAACTGTTCAATTTAAGAGAGAGAGAGAGATGTAGCAAATAGGCTTGCTTGAAATTAGACTGATAGATGGAATGTTCTAGCATAAAGTAATAATTGCTTGATGAAGAATGAAGAGTTAGAACTTCCTCCGATTGCACAGGGCCACTAGCAAACAACAAAAAACACGACATACACACAATTCATAATGAAGTTTTTTTTGAATAATAACAATAATCCATTATAAACAAAAGAAAGGAACAATATGTTAGCATCTCAGGGAGCTATAATTTGCCGGTAGCTAGTAAAATATATCAAAACAAAATTAATGAATACATTTTGTCATGTTTTAATGTCGTAAGTATTAATTTTAATCATGCAATCGCTGCGAGCTTGTGGGGGTCTGCTTAAACTCATCGAAATGTTCTCCAACTCTGCACATAAAACCCCTTCCCATTCTTTAACGTGGTAATACGAGCAATCGAGCAACTTGGAGCAAGCCCGCACCAGATCGGAACGAGTTTTGTGATAGGTTTGAAAAACAACGGATATAATCCAAACAATAGAACTAAACCTAACCTAACAAAAGCGGTACTGTACTAAGGGAGCAATAAAAAAGCAGC